>CM060947.1:162045791-162085791 GCA_030765055.1 Mantis religiosa | reverse complement strand
CTATATCAAATAGATAAAGTATCCTTAAAAAGAGGATATTCTGACTTTTTTTTTTAGTTTACGTCCTCCAACGTGAAGTCATATAGGACGATGAATGAAATGGGCGAAATGATGCTCAAATGAGTCCGGGGTCCGTGGAGCTTAGAGATACCTGACATTCATCTACCAGGATAAGGGAAAACCCCGGTAAAAACGCTAACCAGGTAACTCACCCTAACCGCGATTCGAACTCGGGACCTCTTGAACGTGAGCCAGACACGCTACCATCTACGCTACGGAGGCGGACATTCGCCCTTTCAAGCACCAATTGTTAAATTCAATTGCAACTTAAAGGAATTTCTTATATTATCGTTTTACAATACCACATTTTTGTACTTTTTCTTCTTGTGCTTTATATTCTCTTTCATGCAAATTTAAAAAGCATCTATTTGAGTTCGCTTTTATATTCTCTTTCTCCGTTCATACTGTCATTCAGACACTGATATGCACAAACAATAATTGCCTGATTTATGTATTTAATTTAGGAGCTTTTCCTCATAATCCAGTAGCTTACAGGTTTACTTATTTATTCACTGATTTATTTAATTTATTGAAACTATAGGTATCGTTCGTTACTCATATAATTGTGACAATTCCACCACACATAATTTACTTTTTACTTCTTCTTTTATTCCTACTTTCCTTATTTATTTCTATATTTAATTATTTATGTACCTTCTAGAGGTTGACTTCCAAAGTCTAGGGGTAATTTGTTAGCCTCTGTTTCCCGAGGTCACGGGTTCAAAGCCGACGAAGGACGATGGATTTGATTTTCAGGCGTAAAAATTCTAAGTCTAACTTCCTTTGGGAGGGAGGTAAATCCGGTGGTTCAGTGTCGTAGATATAAGACACGAAAAGGAACATCAAGCTTCATAGAGAGACCTGTGAGCAAAATAGGGCGATCTCTTACGCCCAATGTAGAATGGCAACAGGCATAAAAGTTTCGGCAGAAATAAATAATGAGCCTTGCTAAGCAGTTAATGATAGCGCGGCTATTGTAAACAGGCGCCGGCAAGCACAGATAACTAAGGTAAAGGACTTGCCGGCATAGATTAAGTTACGCTTCTAGAATGTGATAGAATATTTGGTTTCTTTACTCTTCCGGAAATTTATGGACTGACAGAGATTGTTGGGGTTATGGCTTATTTTAGAACAATCTAGAGTTACGAATTTGGTATTTAAGGACGTGGCGGCTCGCAAAGTGAGTGAAAGAAACAGAGTAAGCAGAAAACAGCTGAGAGTGTTGTTGTTGTTGGAAAGACAGTTGTGTAACAAGAGTGTTGTAACGAGAGCTAGTGTAATCAGCTGTCACGGTTTGTTATTGTCATCGACCTTGGAAGATTGTGTTATTATGTGACGTAATGTTGTTACGTGAGAATTGAACAGTGTATCTCCACGGAAATAAAGGAGATTTTTAATTTCTGCAACTTGGCCTTTTAATTCTACGAACCCACAAAGTCACAGTATAAATATCTATTATTGATGTTATGCTACCGAAGAATAACTTCCACAAACAGTTGTGTAGCATCTGACAAACGGAGAGTTCCCAGAATCCCTGGCAGCCAAGAAGCCCTAAAAGCACTTGATTTCAATTAAACCCATGTCGAGATGGGATTCTCTTCGGTTTGCCAAAGAGCTTTGTAAATCCAACAAAGTAAATGTTATATGGATGCCGGGTCATTAGGGAATTGAGTCAGAGGAACGTGTTCTGTGGCTGCTTTTTAGAGACACAAAATTTCTTTCTACGGATCACAAAAGGATAACTCAGTAAAGTGGCAAAGGGGCAGCAGCAATGAGCACTGCCTCAGACGTGATAGGAAAATCACAAGTTAACCGATAGATCTTGAGAGCAATCACTGTGGCTATAAACGTTCTTACACGGAGAATGCACAAAAGATGAAAATTTACCTCGATATGAAGCTTTCCCAGTATCTACATATAGTTCGAGGGTTGATCAACAAAGACTGATACTGATTTTTTTTCACAGATATTTATTACTGCAATTCAATGTTTACATGATATTTTTCAAAATAGTCGCCTCCTACTTCAATGCACTTTTTATAGCTTCTCTGCCAGTACTTGAACACGTGCTGCAGACCATACTTTGTCAGGTCCTTGAGAATCGCTGCACTTTTCTTGAGCATTGCTTCAGAGTTCTCAAATCGAATACCCCTAAGCTATGCCTTTAGTGATGGGAATTAAAAAAAAGTCACAGGGTGCAAGATCGGGGTAATAAGGTTGATGAGGTACACAGGTAAATTTGAATCGAGCCAGAAACTGCATGACTTGATTTGGGACATGAGGCCATGCATTGTCATGATGAAGTTGCCACCCAGTCTGAGAAAGCTCTGATCGTTTCTTTGCAATGTGCTTCCTCAGTGTAGCCAGTACTGACGTGTAGTATGCTGTTCTAACAGTAGTGTGAGGAGGAAGTGTATGCTGCTAAATCATTCCATTACAGTCAAAACATGTGATCACCATCAGTTTCCCTGCGGAACAACTTTTGCCTTTTTTTGGTGTTGGAGAATCTGGCGATTTCCACACTATGCTGTCTTGTTTTCCTTCACGATCATAAAGATGCAGCTGATCAACAAGGCAAAGCTTACTGGTATTCGATTTGAGAATTCTGAAGCAGTGCTCAAGGTAAAAGTGAGGTGATTCTCAAGGGCCTGACAAAGAATGGTCTGCAGCACGTGGTTAAGGACTGGAAGAAACGCTATAACAAGTGCATTGAAATAGGGACTACTTTGAAAGAGATCATATAAACATTCAATTGCATTACAATTACAGTTTTTCACATCTGTGAAAAAATAAGTCTCGGTCTTTGTTGTTCAACCCTTAGATGAGCAAGTGTTGTATTATACCAAATAATTCACTATCAAGATTTAAACTAATTTACCTTATTTGAAACACTTTTAGAAACAGACCCACATTTGAGGATTCATTGCGAAAAGCATGTCAAAAAGGCAATGTCGAATAAATATTAAATGTAACTAAGCTCTCCCAACCTTACAGCACTTTATACAGTGAGCAGCTTTTGTTTCTCTCATTTTAATGTTTCGAAACTTCTCTTGATATGAGAAGCAAAACACGTGTCTTTATTTAACTGAATTTTATATACTTCTACGTAAGTGACAAACCATTAGAAATGGGCAAAGCAAAGCCCTGTAATGCAAAAGCACTGATAAAAAAATAAAGAATTCCTCTTTAATATATCTTTAACTATTGTTATCCAATTTTATAAATGTGTAGCATATATACGTCCTTTTCAACTGTGGGAGTCACCTAATGTCTGACATTTTACATTTCGTTGCTTTTTTATCTTTTCTTTTCTTTTGATGGCATGAACCGTTTTACACATGTTTGCATTTACATAAGTTACTTGAACGTCTTGATTATATAGAGCTATTGCAGGGTATTATATTGATTTTGTTATGCTATGTATTGATCATGTTACTTCATGCCAGAAAAGAACCTTAGTTAAGTAGTCACCATGCTGTGCCGAAATGATTAATCATATGTTCAGGAAACTTGATGAGTTATGCTGTTAATTGGGTAGTCACCCTCCATCCCTTCGATTTTGTGAAGTGAAACTTTGGGTGGTAGTATATGATATTCAACCTCCTATTCACCAGGAAACACTAATTAAATTGGCTGGTACAAGGAACTTGGACCTATTTGACTTCTTGAATAAGGCTACAGACGCTACCTTCTGAGTCATTTTCTTCGGTTATTTAAATATTGCTTTCGTGTTTCTACACAACTGAGAGCTTACTGTTAATTTTGAAAGCATTTCTAGGCAAATATATACAAGATATTCCCGAATTACTCCTCTTTTTGGAATAGGCAACCCACATACAATATGAGGTAAAAACTTCTTTTTTACGTCCTCCAACATATAGACATATCGGACGATGAATGGAGTGAGTGAAATGAAGCTTCAATGAGTCCGGGGTACATGGAGCTTAAAGTTACGCGATATTCGTCCTCCAGGATAAGGGAAAACCCCAGAAAAACCTTATCCAGGTAATTCACCCTGATCGAGATTCGAACTCGGGTCATCTTGAACGTGAGGCATACATGCTACCATCTACGCTACCGAGGCGAGCTATGAAAAACTCTGGTGTAGTACTGTTGCATTATGTAAGACTGCTGGCTTCCGTTTCAGTTCCCCACATTCTAATACTGTCATTGGCAGGCGGATTTAGTGTACTATCATTAGCTTTCATTCTTACTTCGATTAACTAAAGCAGTCTGGTTATCTACTGTTAATTATTATGATTGTATGTTACAATGTTTATAAATCTTTTATTGATTTAATATTATATAATATTCAAATAATAATAATAATAATAATAATAATAATAATAATAATAATAATAATAATAATAATAATAATAATAATAATAATAATAATAATAATAATAATAATAATAATAATAATAATAATAATAATAATAATAATAATAATAATAATAATAATAATAATAATAATAATAATAATAATAATAATAATAATAATAATAATAATAATAATAATAATAATAATAATAATAATAATAATAATAATAATAATAATAATAATAATAATAATAATAATAATAATAATAATAATAATAATAATAATAATAATAATAATAATAATAATAATAATAATAATAATAATAATAATAATAATAATAATAATGATGATGATGATGATGATGATGATGATGTGTAGTGTTTTTCGCCCGCTTTTACTACACACGGCACCGCAGGCGATGACACTGATGATACATGAGAAGAAGATGGAGCACCGGTGGAATGAGATGGCGGGGGAAACCGGAGGTCCCGCAGAAAACCCGCCCCAGCGCCGTGTTGTCCACCACAAATCTCACTTTGTGGTTGCTTGGGATCGATGATGATTTTACCCTGATCTATGCAACACGATGGTAGGTGTAATCATCCCTTCTATAAACTAGAAAACCGAGGTTTCCGAAAATACTACGCAAGGAATAACGTAATTTAACTTATACATTTTCACGTTACTGGAAAATATATATTGTTTGCATAATTTATGAATAATTTAAAAATATATCCTATGAAGCTATGTCCATCATTTCACGAGGTTTCGTACTTGCAGTTGTCTTTGTCCTTGTCCTCGGATTTACTGTTTGCCAACGCAAAGAAAGTCCCTGACAGGAATGTGCTACCCTTACATTGTGCCACAAGCACAGTGAATGTGTGTTACACAAAACTCATACTATGTAAGGAGTAGAACTGTTAAAAAACTACTTGCGCCCTATTCACTCAATATACTAAAAGCTAGAAGTATTCAGAAAAGTAGGTGCCAGTATGCTTTTGAATGGGCTGTAACTGAACTGACCCGAGGGTCATAATCGACTACCAGGCAGGATACCGAACCGTGTCTAACCTCCGTTCTGCCTCATTCACCTGGGACATTCTTTGCTTTGGCAAACCATATGTAAGTGTTAAACGAGACTGCAAACGACACCATCTACACATGTTTACAATACAGAAGCACTATCTAACTTGTTACGCCGCCCTTTCAGATGAATCACGTGTATTACTTCTTACTAGAAACAGAATAGTACAACTATATAAGCCGTATCTAACTCAAATGTAAGTAGAATTTCCAGCTAACTTCCCTACATTCACTTACTCTAGGCAAAGGATTAGGTGGGAAAATTCCATCAAATACTTGGGAGTGAAACTGGACAAGGGCCTAACTTTTTGGGAGCAAATCCGGGAGCTTTCGCATTGGTCGTGGGTTACCTCAGCATCGCTATACTCTGTGAGGCGGTCTGTGATGTCAGTTCACCTGAAGTTGCCCTTCTTTCAGGCTCTAGTCCTCCCTATCACGCTTTATGCGGGTGAAGTCTGCGGTATGACCGCAGTCTGTAATCTGCTCCAACGTGTACAGAATAAGTGCATTCGGGTTATTTATTCTGTATGCAGATGGTTCCCCGTGAGGCTATTTCACGAGGCTTCGTCCCTCCGATATGTGGAGGATAAGATTAGGCGCCGGGCTACCAAATTTTCCGAGGGTTTACCTCAATATCAGAGCGCCCTAGTTAGATCTCTTGGGGACTATTTACCCCGTTAACGTCGCTTAAAGCGATACCGGCTTTCTCACATGGATTGCGGACACTACCGTTAACCATCAGGCACCCATTCGAACCTAAACAAAATTACAGTCACTCAAGATTTTTGAATGGATATCTGAAGTTTCTGTTTTTCTCTAGATTATTAACTAATCCACCAGCGGTGCACAAGGGCCGTTGCACTCGAGTTTGCAGCCGTTGAGGAACAACTTGCTACCTCCTTTTTTCCCTCTACCTAATTTTCATCCGACATCCTGCAAAAACCACATCCCGCCACTACGTGGTTAAGCTCTATCCAGAGCAGGTACACGTCTTAACCCACCTCGGGCTGTTCCTCAGTCTGCCAACTGCGGCGGAGAGAATATAAGTTTAAGTCCAGGTTTCGGGATCGACAATCAATGAACTTTCTCTAGATGCTCCTTTAACAACCTTTAACAAATGAACTTTAATCTAAATTATCTTAAAAGTTTACACAGAGAACAGACCTAACAGCAATCAAACACAGTATGCATTCGTACAAATATAACATGAGAAAAATCAGAGTTACATGAGCATCACACCTACTAAAAGCATAATTAAATTATGAGTTACATGACTTATTTACATAAATCCTGGAAGTAACAATAAGTGAACACATAATCTCAGATTAGAACTAAGAACTTAAAGGTCCACCATTTATTAACGTATATTTGCATGTGAAGTTACTAGGTGGCAATCACGCAATAGGTAAATACACTCAATTTAAACAGAAAAAGCCCACCCATCAGCTTTACTACAAAATCAGTTAAATTAATCCCTTTAAGGAAGCAATGTGTTAAATTCAAGAACACATTTAAAGGTGCCCCATTTACCCATATAATATGGAAAGACCAGCTAGGAAACACCAAATACAACCCAGAATTAAAACTGACACAATCTAAGCCAATGTTTGGTCCCTTAACTTAGGATTTTTGGCCCATTAAAGTAACAGATATGCTCAATAAAACACGATCAGAGATGACTGTGAAAAGGTAGAACTTAACACAAAAGTAAAAAGGCCTATCGGCAAGACTCGTCATAACACGCCGACACGAAAACATCTAATGACTTAGTTCGAAGCGGTCACCCCCGGAAGGCGAGTCCACAAACCCAGCGCGCAGAAAATGTTATTTTCAAATGCTAGGCTTTGGCAATGAAGCCATTAGCTCCCTTGCTCTCCAATATTTCTGTGTAGTGGCTCCGGCAGGTAGGGCACAGGTTAGATGTTCTTCGGGTCATTTCCTCTTCTTTGTTGCACAGAGGACAATTTGGACTTGTATAAATTCCTATTATGTGTAAGTGTTTGGTCAAATAATCATGTTCAGTAAGTAATCTAAAATGTACTACTGCAGCTTTACATGGGATTTCTGGAATAATTTCTGGATTTTTAATTAAAATGTTCCATTTTTTATCTTTGGCTTTGTTACATATTGATTGGATTTGTTTGTTTTTATATTTTCTTTTGATTTTTCTTTTTATGGATGTAAAGGGTTTGTTTTTACTTTTGTTGTGAATTAAATTTGCACATTTTATGGCAAGAAAATCAGCTGATTCATTTCCAGCAATTCCACAATGTGCAGGTATCCACTGTAATATAATTCTTTTCTGTAGTTTTTGAAGTTGTTGGATCATTTTGTGACATTCTTTAATTTGGATTGACCTCTTTTTATATGACCTTATTGCACATCATGCTGTTTTAGAATCAGAAAGTATGACAGCATTTTTTAATTTATCTATTCTGTATAGAAGGTGTTGGAGTGAAATATGAATAGCTGTTACTTCTGCATCAAAATTTGTTGTGTGGTATCCTGCTGGTTGATAGGATGAGAACAGTACACACCTAATTCCTGCTCCTGAGTTGTTGTCCAAGTTAGATCCATCTGTGTAGATATGTAACCATTCTTCAGGTGGGTATCTATTGTTCACAGTTTCTAATGCTAGTGCTTTTAGTACAAGTTTGGAAATTTCAGATTTTGTAACTATTTGTTCTAAATCTAATTGAATGTTAATTAAATATTCAATAAATAAATAAAATAAAGACAAATAAAATAAAGCGCCGGAGATCCGAACCCACCTCCGGAAGACTACCACCCGAAGGGGGAAAAGTAGATATCTCATTTGCTGGGACAAACAGTATAAACTCCATCACAACTATCCTGATATAATGTTCTTGTGGCTAAAACCTTTGGCCTAGTCAGACTTAACAACTTCATGCCCATGGAAGGAATGCCAACAGAAAATGAAGGATATATAGCTGTACTCTATTCTTTAATAATTAAGTATTTCAAATGCAAACAGAGTGATAAACCAACGGTATATGTATGATTATTATGTAAAAATGCATCCTGGCACGCTGAAGACACCCTGAGGTGTGTGAATTTGTACCGGTACTTTTTAGTTTTCAACATTGACGGGCTTTTAGTGTGATGGTTGTAGTTGAGTTTGAGAAATGAAGGAGGTATCAATATTACTCCTCTACAGCTGTTGGTGAGCGTTTATGTACCACCGAAGAGTTTTAGATGTTAATTAAATGTTGAATTTCAAGCTTCTGATGACAGGAAAGTAAGGAACTCATCTTTCTCTGCTGTTGGGTGTGCTCAGTGGTTACCGAATGTGCTCACTTGCCATGTGCAGAAAAACTGGTGATGCCTGAAGCGGCGTGCTCTGGAATTGTAACACTCCGGAGGCCGCACAGGGCGGCCATCGCAAGCGTACAACAAAATAGGAATTATTAAAGCTCCAAAAGACGTAACTTTTAGGCGACATATCACACCTTATCATCGAGTACAACGTGGCCTTATCCCTTTTGATTTGATGTGAGATGTCCTTGATATGCTTCCCGAAAGATAGGACGTTATTTATCTTCACACCTAGGTAAGTAATAGTGTTAGTCCACTCGATCCTACTAAGACATATAAATCTTGGGAAGTTGCCGGGAAAGCTACGCTTTATGAAGAGATTGATATGGATTTTCTCCGGGTTGCTGGACAATCGCCAACGCCTACATCAAGCTTATCGGCGCACCATACAGGCTTAGGGCTCCAAGTGGAGGTTAATTCCGGCATACCTGTATGGGTAACGTAGATAATATAGATAGAACAATTGCTTTTTACAAGATATCAATCTGTCTCTGATACAGAAAGTCATACACATATATCTATGAGTGTATCACATCAGATGATTTTAATTATGGCACAGTTGTAATTGTAGGTTTAGGATATACTTTATATAAGAAGTTAAATTATTACACTTGGCAAAGCCACGCATTAAACTGAGAGGTTTAGAACCATAAGGGTCTAAAGCAAAAATTGCCAATTTTAATATTTTAGCATGTATGCATGCTCCTGACCTTTGCAAACCTTGTGCTCAACCAGCTGTAGCTGTGCTTTAGGACTTCTTTGATTTAATGAAACATACATAGGAATCTGTCTCGCCAGTTTTTTCTGATATTCAGTTACATAAAAACCACAAGCATAAAGTATAATTTTGTTTGCTCTGCGCTGTTCAATTTTTATCTAGTGCTACCAACATAATTCACTCATTACTTCACATTCCAAAGTAGTACCTCGTAATGAAAATTTTGATTTTAAGAAACATTTGTTGTTCTGAAAACTATGTTTTTGGGCCAGTATGGTTCTCACATTCTCAATTGTACTCCAAAGAAATCACACGTAGTCAAATCGCTACATATTTGAAGGAAACATTTTTCAAAAAATTTGGTAATTAGCAAAGTATTTCAATATACTTTTGATTTCAAGTCATATAAAAATAAAATTACTCCTTGTTAAGTATTTGAGTAACACCGTTTGGTTCTAAGTGGAAACAAAAATATTACCAGGTTTAAGTGAACAGATAACACGCACATCTGTCTCTCTCTCTCTCTCTCACACACACACACACAATCTCTCTCTCTCTCTCTCTCTCTCTCTCTCTCTCTCTCTCTCTCTCTCTCTCTCTCTCCCTCTCTTCAAGTGATCCCATCATAGAGTTGAGCGTAACAATTTTCAGGAGAAGTTAAAAACGATCACATAATTTTCGTCTCCATCTCTATGTTACACTCGGTTCTGCAATAGTCTGTACATTCAGTAATATTGAGATAGATATTATACAACATTAATTTCAAGAGGGAGCGTATAATAATGTCCTAAATTGGAAAATAAGATGGCGCTCAAAACAAATAAATTGGCAGTTATATATATTTGGCCTTACCTAAAATATAATAATAATTAGCTGAATGGACATGCAAAAATGCGTACTTATTGGTTTCTGGTGAAAATAAATTGAAATTATAAAACAAACAACACAAAATGGAAAAATAAATCAATAAAAATCAACTGGTCTGGTATACTCGTAAATCTCATATGACAGTTATTTCATCAACCCCAAACAAGTTAACTTTTATAGCGAAATTAATTGTGAGCTCCGTTGATTAAATGCACTTGTTAGTAATCAAAACATATTACCCTGTCATCGCTGAAAATTACTTTTAAAAACTGCACTGGATGCAAGGGTTGAAATTAATTCCATTAGTTGCAAACACCCTCCCTGTATTGCAATAAGCGGGGTTTGTTTTTACAGCTTGTGTATGATGCAGATGTTTCTTTGTTATTTTTCTTAGTTTACGTCCTACAACGTTGTCTCATCAGACGAAAAATGAAATGGGTGAAATGATGCTCAAATGAGCTCAGGGTTACCCGACATTCATCTTTTAGGACAACAGAAACCCCGTAAAACCCTTATCCACTCACCGTAAAGAGGCAGACACACTACCACCTATGCTACAGAGGCGGGAGGGACGATAATGAAATGGACGAAAAGCGTTCTTTAGGACGTTTGAAGACAGCACCTGCAGAATGTTATTAATAATTTTCATATGATTTACATTTTCGAGGAATTTTTACAGCGATTTTGTCGTTGAATCAAAGTATTCCAATGATCTTATTTATTATTTGGTATATAATGTACACAAATCAACAGGTATATTAACATGCATATAATTGCAGAGTTAAACAGTTTTATGTTCATAGCTGTGGTTATATTTAACGAGGACGACGATGATGATAATAATAATACTAATATTAACAATAATATATTGTAAAATTCTTTATAACGTCATGACCAATTAACTGTTTTGCTTATTCTAATGCATAAATTAGGTTAATTTAAAATGTAGTACATAATGAACCGTAATCTGAGGCATGTAAAATTAATAAGGTAACTTATATACAAGGGTAGAGCCAGACTGAAAAAATTAAATGCCATAGCAGGTATTTGAACCACAGATCTTCAGCCGCTCTAACCATTTGAGCTACTACGGCCAACATGCCGACATGACACCAGAAGATCCGTGGTTCAAATCCCGGCTATGGCATTGAATTTTTTCAGTCTGGCTCTACCCTTTCATAGTGCGTGCTACACACGGCTAGTGTGAAAGGACAATTAATTTCTAACTTATATACAATTTGACGTAATTAATGAATATAGTTATCACATTTATAATACTAACAACAACAACAACAACAACAATGTACCTTGCAATTCGTTATAAACTCATGACCAATTCAAAATTATTTTACTAATTCTAATGTACATATTAGGTTTGCATTCACCTTAATCAGTACATCCGTTAGTCTTCTGGCAATTAAGAGGTGTAGTCCTTAATTGTGCTACCTGTTCCACCATATGCTCTCGTTTCTCTCTTTTTTTTTCTTTCTTCCCTCTCTTTTATTATACATTTTCCTTTTGCATATTTCCTAATTCCTTAATTTTACATTTTTCCTCCCTGTTTAACATATTTATCGCTGTCACAATTTCTGGCATACTATCCATTTTTGTTCCGAAATGTCTGCAATTCCGTAAAGATTAGCACTCAATTAAACAGCGAAGAATATCGTTTGCACCTTAAATTGTACATGATTCTACCTCATTGCCTCTCATCCTTTTCACAGCTAATGCTCCCGTCATCCAAGCAAATCTTTCTCTCTTCTTTCCTATATATTGGATGGGGGGAAAAAATGGACCCACAGTTTCAAGTGTCTATATATCCGTGAACATGGAGGTTTACAGATGCTTAATAAGCCCCACTCAAATTGCAGAGTAATATCTAGACGGTAACTAAATTCACTAAAGTTCACCCCAGCTGCAATACGGTTTCTTAGATCATTCAAATCCATACGTACGTATGAATGAGGCGTTTATTTTTAAGAATAGGTATAGAAAGAACTTAAATTTTAGAAATATTTATAATTTTTAACAACTATTGTATAACAAAATAAAGCTAATAAACATGTCAATTCTATAGTACTGCTTTTGTCAGCTTAGGATTTGGCTATGAGTAGTAATATGGTGAGAGAACGGTTTCTTACAAAATACCTACGAATATAACCTATCTAACAATGTTGCTACATGTTTTGCTCATATTCTCTAATGCCATTTACCCTCTTTCCTAGCCAACTCTTCAGTTCAAAAGTCTATATTTGATTGCGTGGAAAGAGTTTCATTCAAAACGCGAATAACCACCACTGTGGAACACGTTACCCTGGATTCGCCAGTCAGTTATAAGCAAAATTAAAGAGGTGATTGTAGCGGTAAAACTTTTCGCATTCGGGTTCCCCTTTGCCGGCCCTGGTTTAGTCCATCCTGTTTTGCATTTCGGTTTGCCTGCCATTCATTGAGATTATATTTTATTCGTACTTATCACCTCAAACTCCGACCACCCACAACATGCTAAACTAAAGAATGGCACAGTGGAATTTTAGGTAACGAGAGAGATGATTGCTTGGCTAAGAAGGCTGCAGAATCCAATCTTCCTGTGATATACTCTTTATGTCCTATTTCTAATGTAAGGAGAATAATACATCAACATATTAGAATGGAACCAACAATGGCTAACAACTCCAAATGGAAGTTTAACAAAAACATTATTTTTCCCTAGTGTATATGGCAGAGGAAAATGTGAAACTCTTTCCCAAATTTTGTTTTGACACAATTTTTAAGTGGACATGGTACATTTGGTGAATACTTACCACGCTTTCACTTAACATCCAACCCCGGGTGCATGTGTGGCGAAGAATTTCAAACTGGGTTCATCTCCTTTTCTGTTGTCCCATTTTTTGGAGAGAAAGACAGGAATAAATATTCAAGCTAGACTGTCTAGGAACTGAATGTTCTGCTCCGCCTACATCTTTGCTAATGAAATCACAACAGTATAAGTACTTCATGATGTTTATAAACTCAGTATTTAAATGCCTCAAATAGTTTAAATTAATATTCATTAGATTCAAACATCATTTCTTCCTTTTAGTATTTAAAATGTTTTTGTTCAAATTGTATATTTTTATGTATCAGCTCTAACCCTAATATACCACTGTGTAAAATAGGGTTCAATAAATCGTTAGAAAATGACACCGTGAATCACAAATTTACATATTTTTGATAATAATCGCACTACTGAACATAGCACAGTGCGCAGTATTAAAACCATATACGGTAATGACATGTGAAACACATAGCGAAAATGAAAATACCTAGTTATTAACAAGTGGTTTTAAATGTCATAAGAGTGACCGAAGTACACAATTTCTATTGGTATCCGAGGGGTGAGATGATTCAATAGATGGCGTATCAAAGCTAATCAGGTCTAAGCCATAGGCCTAATTTTTAAAGTAAATGAAGAGTTAGAGCTTTAAAACTTTGTGAAGACTGCCAATATTCGAATGGAAATATTCTAAATACGTTTGTGATAAGCAGGCATACTCGTATTTTAAAACTTAGTAGCCTGAAGTGAAAAGGTGTTCCGCACTGTGGAATCAACCTCTACGTTATAATAACATCAGTACGTTATACTTAAGGCGATACATTTTTTTCAGGGATAAATAATGGAATAGCTTTGTTCAGTTAGTCACATTCTGTTTTTAAAATATGGTAAGTACGGTTATTAAAACACTGTTTCCTTTTATATTCCTCTTTATTGTGGAAAGCCAATAACAATAAAAAAAGGAATTATAAATTGAATATTGAACCCTTGGGATATAGTCATCTTGATTTACCACGAGATTGTATGTTTTTTCCCCCTGTGTCTCATGTACAGCAATGGAAAATATACTTCTGTATTCATCTGCAGGAAAACGGGCATGTTTAATAATACTAATAAGTGCAATAAGAACAGCAAGTAATTTAAACAGTGGTGCCGTGACCAACTGATTAGACCTCTCACTTCTCAGCTAGACATCCGGGGTTCGATTTGAGGGGTTGAATGTTAAATTTGTGCTGTATGAAGCGGTGTCTGGGAGGATTTACTTGGATTACTTCGGTTTTCGCCCCCATTCACTCCAACTGCTCACACTTCTTGTTGCGCTGGACCGAATATTTATATTATCCACTTCTTCACCTCGATATTCTGAGTTCCTCTGGTCTTCTACAGGCTACTGACCCTAGACTCTCACTTGTGTGAATTCCTGAGGATTTAAGTCCTCAGTGGGAGTAAGTAGTAGTTTAGCAACACAACGGTGATGTAGGTTCTTTGATGCAACCTCCACAAACAGATTGCGTTAGTCGCATGATCGCCATTGTATTTCTGTTAGTTGATCAGAGGACACATACACGAATAGTATAAATAATATGGGGAAACTAGTACAGGGTGCATTGGTGTTCTTTTTGTGAACACACCTCCTTAATGCAACTTAACACTTAATTTCGTTTTTATCCGAATGTTGGAAAAACAATTATGTACTCATATAGAAGGGAAACCAGACAGTGGTGTTCAGTAAAATCCAAATGGAACTTGGTTGTTTAGTTGCCGCGCCATTGTAGTACTCTCCAGCAGAACGGCAGTCCTGCTCAACACAGCGTGAGCCATTACCAACGTATAGTGTACTCCGAAGTGAAATAAGTAACATAGCAAGTGGCCTAACTGTCGCTCTTTCTCATATGTAGATATCCCTTCCTGCGTCAAAACAATTGCACAATGCATTTGGGAAATTTCAACTGGTAAATGCAAGGCAGTGGCGTTGCTGACCTCCCTCTGCTGCTCTTGATTTTCTGCGGAGCGGTGCAATGAGAGACAGTTCCCAGGATTAAACTAACGAGTGCACTCCATGATATGAAAAAAGAACAGTGTACACAACGAAAATATATTAGAATATCTTCCACTTTAGTTACCGATTTTTATTTTTGAGAAACTATATTCACATCTTGTATGGACCGAACTTCTAGATCAAACCGCCGGATCCAGGTGTTAACTACTTATAGGGATATCACAAAAGATTTTTAAGACCAGGTGCGAGGATTTTTTAACATATCACAATCCTAATATAATCTGCTGCCGTTACCACTGTCGCCGTTGTTACCGCCGTCACAAAAGCTAGTTGTTGCTGCCGTTACAAGAACTAGTAAAATTAGGGATAATGGGCATTCATATATTTAAATGTTTTCATAGGAACCAACTTTCGTATTACACATTACATCCAGGGCCTTTTTGATAAATTCTACAAAAAGCATCCATAATTTTTTTTTTTTTTTAAGTTTCTGTGTATCTAGTACGAGTGACGGTTGTGAATAAAACAGCACAAAAGAGAAAACTGCATTTCAGCTGTTTGAAATGCAGCCGCTCAATGCTGTTCCGGACAATTGCAATGCAGATAACCAGTCTGTCATATCGAATAATTCCTTTTACCACTTCCACATGTTTGATGCACAGAGATGTATGCAAAAATAAAGAAATAAAAGTAAATAATAAAACCTGTTTTCCAGTATCAGTATCTGTTGTGCTAACATATCTCGTGATATCACATTTCAGAATGTCCTTTTGAGCCCTGACATTTCAAAGCCTGATGAATATTAAACATAAATATATGAAAGTGCATACGCAATTATTCAACAGTAAAAGAAATAATGCATTATGGTGACGTGATTATTCTCTAGAAAGATAGAAGATTGGAACACATAAGGGAAAACACATATTTCCAATAAGGTGTTAAATTATAAAATAAACACGTACTTTCTGCTCTGTTATTAGTACGCATTTTATTCGAATTATTTACTTTTGCAGTACAACTTACATCAAACAGAGTTGCAGATTATTAAATTATATTTTATCAGTAAGCAAAATTGGTGGTTCGGTGCTTTTGTGGAATTAGGTCGAAAGTTGTTGAACAACCTACTCCTCATTAATTTTCCAAATAAACTACATATAACCTAGAGATCTATAAACTTAATGTCTGCAGTTAGTTTGGCAAAGAACTATCAATTTCTACACACAAAAAATGGGATTTCCTGAATTGTACAGCAATTTACAAATAGTTTGGTACTTGTTTTGCTAAAATTTGGACATACAACCAAACGCAGCAAACATTTAATACATGATGTAACTTCGGAGTTACATTTTCTAGATTTTCCTTGCTGTTGATCCATTTGTATTGCTAACGAAATTGTGTCACCATATTTCTCATTTTCAAGGAGAAGGCACTAATATTAACAAAATAATTATACTGAGAAAAGAATTGATCCTTTGGTGTCCATATAAATAATTCTGGAGCTTGAATTGGGCTAAAATGGGAATATTTCTCCTAAACATCTCCTTTTTGTAAAATTATGGCGCAAAGCAGCTGAAATTCAAGGTTAATATTGCACCATATTGAAGTTTGTTACATATATGTAGCTAATACAATCAAACACTTCAGATATACAAAAATATCTGAAACTTACACTTTATTAGCTACTAATTATAGTAGTTCGTTTACACACGTATTGAGCGTATTTTTAGTTTAAGTATACTTTGTGGCTCCCAGGTGTTCTTATATTAGCATATTTTGTGGTTTAGGATATTTGAATTATCTGTTAATATTAGCCTTTTAATTTAGAAAATTTGGAAGAAACGAATTGTTCTATAATTGAGAATAAGTGCTACGTTTATCATTTTAAGAAGAAGTCAACAATGATGTATTTAATTATGTGAATTACTTCAATTCAAGTTGAATTGTTTAATGACACATACAGTATAACGTTTTTATAGATCATAAATACTTATGATTATTCTAAGACAAACAATATTATATATTTTAGTCTTTCAAAGATCTGATTTAATAAATGCGACTCATACAAACATTAAAACACTTGATAAAATGTTAGATGTTTTTACTTGAAATTTTCAAAGCATAATATTAAGGTTGGTTCAATTTACGATACTTAAATATCTACCTGTATTATAATATATATTCATTACACCTTATAATTCAATTAGAGAATCTTGCACCGTGAGCTCGTAGCTAAAGTTCCTATCAAACATTAGGCCTAGGAATTTCATCTCGCCGGAAAGCGGAAGTACGTCAGAGATGATACGGGCGATGTGGGAGGAAACATCCAGCGGCGTCAGAAGTTCCATATTCCGAGCATAATAGCTCAGGCAGTTCTCGATACTCTCATTGCGTATCGGCTGAAGAAACATGGCAAATGTAACTGTTCATTCAAGATTAATTTTAAAGGCTAACTTTTCACTATTTGCAATATCTATTATATGTTCTTGTTAAATCCATCGGTACTTAATATCGTACAGCAGTTTGATAACTGGGAATTCAGTCATTTTTGTAATAAATGCATTTATTTTGTAAAACGATAACCCTTATTAACCTTTAATTATAATTGTATTTTTACTTACTTTTACTTTTAGAGGATCTTCCATGTCCTTACGTTACAATTGCTACCCTCAGCTATAATGGTCTCTCGTGATCAGTCATTTAATGCTAGGACCTTATTGATCCCATTAGTTTTCTCTCCAAGTTATTCGGAAATGTTCCTTCCTAAATCCATGAGGGGACTAACTGATCACATTCTTAGACCACCTTTCCTGGGGCATACTTTGTACGCGATTGTACCACTGTAAAGAGTTACTTCTAACTTATCCTATTGAGCTAATCGGTGTATTTCCTCTTATTTCTTTGTCAATTAGTTTATTCCCTGTTTTTGGTTCCTTTACACCTCCCTTAAATTTCTTCCTGCCGTATAGATGAACATTACTTTTATCTTTGTGTTTTAAGACCGATTTTCACGATCTTAAAGCATTATTAGGGTAGCCATCATTTTATAGAGTTTAAGCTGATTTCCCTTTCTTGTTGTGTCATATACCTTCTTATTCTTTCACAAGTATGTGGTAGTTATGAATACTATTATCCGTAACATTATCATACATTGATACAGCACTCTCTCTGTCTAAAATTAGAAACGGTATTGACACCAAACCCGAAGTTTCTGACAGTTTCCTTACCTTGTAATTTCAGAACATTCTAGAATGACATATGGAAATTTCCAGGGTCTATATAAGTGAGCGTTTTTGCGGTTGGATCGATTAATGGGGAGGTGAGTGCGCTTCTGATGCGAAATCAAGTGTGGTTCTTCAAGAAAGTGAAGACAATTGTGTGTCTGCCAGTGATGTTACTGTAGGAGTAAATTGTTCAATCCCGCACCAAGTGAAGGGCAGCAGAAGAGACTGCAGTATTCTTATTTCATTATGCGGCTACGTCGTGTAGTAAGTGCAGTTACTAACGATCAGAGGCAGATCACATTAGCGGATATGCAGATATATGTTAAAGAATGCAAACCAATCGATCACAAGGGTCATGGCAAATAAAAACCGATACGAATACAATTTGCAAAAGACAAAAAGGTGTACGAGACATGAAGGGTGCTTTTCCTTATTATGTCATTTATATTCCGAAGTTAAATACTAATACCATATGTGAAATATAATATCTCTGGTAAAAGGAAAAACATCAAAGCCCAACTTATAATAAATTTCATACAAACTAAATAAGAAAAACGATTTCATCTTTCAGAGTTTCTGTAATTGCGGTGGTCATATCAGCGTCCTTTTACCTACAGAATAACTCGTGTACACCTACCGTTGATATTCCTTGTATAGTCCCTCCTCCCCGTTAGATATCACGCCTGTATTCACTCTCTCATTTACACATCCAGACTTCTGAGCATAGAGAATAATCTTGACTAGAGGAAAATTCCCACTGCCATACCAAATTAAACCTGGGACCAGAAAAATGTTTTAACGACCAATCTTTGAGGCCAGATTATTTTCTGGCCATCCCTCCGTATATTCCAGGACACTCAAACGATTTCCTTCATCCTGACTTCCGTTCTTCGATATTTCTGGCCTCTTTATAGCATATATCAGCCAAAGTAGTTTTGTTCTTCCGGAATTAGTTTGCCTTGCATTACTAAGGTTTTTTATGCCGTTTTCCTGGTTTTATTTACTGTTATTTTCAGTTGTCTTATACTTCTGCGTGTTAAAACAGGTTTACTTGTAAAATCGTTTTTCTTTATTATATTTTTGCGTTAAATTATATTCTAAGAATATTAAATAAATGATAAATATATCCTTTATTCCTCCTTAAACTTCAACATTTCTCGTTTAACCTTATCAACCTTTCATATTGTTACCATTAATAAAAGCCATAAATGTCGTGAAAATATATCCTCTTCCCTTTTTATTTATTTGTATAATTATAAATATCCATCCTTTTCTAAACTTATTGCACAAATACTTCGTAACAATACTTATAGTGTAGCAAATAACAAACCACTTGACTTCCATTAATAGAAACTTAATAAATTGAGGATAATAATGCTGTTATCTAAGTTCATTATACGGTTTCAAGGATTTTCGTCACAGCTCCCTCCTGTTACCTTCTGGTAACTTGCTGATGTAATGTAGACCACGATTATTCATTCAAATGGTATCTTCTAGAAGCTTTCCTGAAGAGGTCGGCGTTCTGCAGTTCTTGCACAACTGTGAAGTCAATAAAGAATTTTAGGAGAATGTAACCTTGTTGAATTACATTCGCGATAGTTGGCAGTCCCGCACCTGCAGGAGGGTTGTTTACATATTCTACGTGTTTAACAGTCCATTACACTGGTGCACGGGGTAAATTATCTATCAATTATCCTCAGCAGCTGCCCCATTACTTGTGCATGTATACGCCTGGCTGACCTGACGACAGACAGATCCTTCGGCTATATTAAGCTACACAGGAAGTGTACAAATTGCATTCTAATAGACAAACAATACCTAATTTGGCACAAGTCAATGTTAATCTAATACTATAATATTTGTCTTTAGACTTACAACTAATGCGGAGTCATTAATAAAGTAATATTCTGGATCATGACGTTAACGTTTTGATTTTTAGGTGCATTAATGCTGAATAGCTGATACCTTTCTCCCGGCATAGAAATCTATAGTTGGCGTTATGAAAGCGGATGGATTACATCAGATGATGAATAAAAGCACGGAAAATGGCTGAAATGCTTTTGAAATCTGAAACGCTAAAACTACCATAAACAAGTGAAACCGCCCCCCCCCCAAAAAAAAACATACTCGTAACGCCAACCAGTTTTGTTGGAATGGAAGTAAAAAGTTTTAAATACTCATACTTCATATCAAAATTCAACTTAAATTACCACACGACAATATACTTCACAATTTAAAACTAATAGCTGTTGTTGGAGTACAAATGTAATAATAATCATTCATCACTTATCCTACTAAAATGTTCACTTAGCATTCGGATAATTTTCAACACAATCTAGTAAAAATCCTACCATTTTCTCCTGAAATATGCACTTCCTCCTTTCATTTATGGAAATCTCTTTCAATCTTGCGCATTTCTCCATGAATTTTCTTTCTTTATTTGCTATTTACATAGGTAAGTAGAGTATTACATCGTGAATATATATATATATTCATATATATATTCATATATATATGAAGAATTCACTGAAAATATGCTTTCATTTAGAGGTTCCTTGCACAAAAAGGTAAAGCACTTGTAGAAAAATGACGGCGCGCACAAGCGTGTGCGCATGTTTCTTCTTTTCTTCCTCTTGTGCCTCTGTTCAGTTTCTGAAAATTATAACACAAAAATGAAGTCAGTTGGTGTACATAATATCGTGAAGGAACCCTTCCATAAACAGGGATAGACCGCCGCAGGTATTTCGAACACAACTCCTCAGAGAGAGGAATGATTACTAAATGGCGACCAGATCTGGGAGATGACTTGTGTAAGCCTTTACGGGTCCTTAATGTTTCCAGATTGAACCATTCTGCGCCGCTCAAGCCTCAAAGGTGAGTCGAGAGTAGTCCGACGAGAAAGCTTAACAAAGCTCTCTCCGTCACCTAGCCGAAGCACCATCACCTGTTCCTCAACCCCAAACATTCTCTCTCTCTCTCTCTGTCTCTCTCTCTCTCTCTCTCTCTCTCTCTCTCTCTCTCTCTCTCTCTCTCTCTCTCTCTCTTTTGTAATTTACGTCCTCCAACGCTGTCATACCGGACGATGAATGGAATGTGTGAAATTATGCTCAAATGTGCTCGGATTCCATGGAGCTTTGAGTCACCGGACATTCGTCTTTCAGGATAAAGGAAACCCCCGGAAAAAACCTTATCCAGGTAACCCACCCTGACCGACATTCAAACTCGGGACCTCTTGAACTCGAGGCAGACATGCAACCAGCACGCAACCCCAAACAGATGAAGCACATGATCCGTATATCTCACACCGTTGTTACACGAAACGATCGCCGGGAATCGCATCCGGGACCTCCCAAACGCCAGCTTGACACGTTACCACGGTGCCATCTTGCTGAGTAAGTAATAGCTCGCTATAGCTCGTTCAGTTAACTAATAGCACAGATTTCCATATTAAGATATTTGGGATTTAGAAACCAAATTATTCCAAAGAATGTGAAAAAAAGCTATATGATCATATCTACTAGGTATTTTGATTCCCTGAAACTATAACAAAAGTCATAGTTCTAGCATTGATAATTATAGTAATAATGACAGATGCACTACTTGCATAATAGCACTGTAAATAGTTGAAGGTTATTTTTCCGTAACAGTAAATCATGGTTCAGAAAATCCAACAACTTTTCGATAAATTTAATCAAATACTTATACAAGTTGTAAACGTGTATCTTTTTGTACTTGTAGCTTTGAAGCTCCTATAAGCATATTGGGTTTCTTAAACGAATGTTTCCAGAAGTCTCTAATATATTTAAATGTGCATGTTTAGCTAAACTATGAGCTCGTATGTAAATATGACCTCAAAAACGTTTCATCAATATTTTCCTCTAACATAAATATTGTGTACTTCTTCCAAAAATCTGAAGTGACATAATTACTTTTCCTTAACCTCCTTTAGTCAAAATTTCACATTTAAATTAATCTTTCACCAGGATGACATGCCACGCTGCCCCTGGTGGCGGATGTGGTGAATGGTCTGGCTAGTTTGGGAATCCTTCCGGCCAGACCCAATGGACCAGATGAGCAACACTACACATTGTGGATTATGAATGGATGAGCACCGCAGTGATGTGTAATAACGACACAACAGCAGACCACATACCTGGTTTAGATTATCACATAAATTCAAATAAGCATACTTATTGAACACAAAATAAATTTTTTTATTATAATGTAGCTCAATATGAAATATTTTTATACAAATAATCACATTTTCGAGCCATTTACGGAATGTGGTGAAGCAGAACCTGTTTCCCCAAAATACATAAAAAATTTCATATTTACTTCCTTCCCTGCAGTTTACTCACAATAAGAAGGGCACATTTTAGTCCACAATACTTAATTTAGTCGTTCTGCTTCAGAATTTAATTCTGATTAATTTGGTACACTGCTAATATTTACTGTACTTTTTTTGGTTTGATTGTTACTTGTTAAACTTTATAAGTGTGAAGTAATGCTTTAAGCACTTTCACTTTCACAGTCACGTTACTTTTAAGCAGCCGTAAATGTTGAGAGATTTGGTAAGGGATATAAATGGAGACTTCAAAATACTCTGTTAAGTTCTGCTGCCTCTCACATATGTATGATACATGTCGGCAGTATAGTCATGGCTTCCCATGGCCTACCTTTGACTTCAATATGAAAAGAGGAACTTTCACTTTTAAATACGTAAGAATTATGGGAAAAATTCCTTTTGTCAGAATTATGAGATTCCTTTAAGGATATGTGTTCCACACAATTGATACGACATAATCTAGTTAGTGAAATATAACCCAAATACCTTGGATTCATAACTCAAGAAATAATTCTCCTACACTACACAGTGACAATAATGATTACGATAATGATCTTGATGATGATGATGATGATGATGATGAAGCTTTACAAAAATATAAGAGCCCTAAGACACAAAGTGGGCAAATTTTATGAGCAGAGTTTTCAAGAAACAACTTAAATAAAGGTGCAGTTGTGTATATATATGTTTGACCTTGACCTACGAAGTCTAGTATTTATCCAAATTTTGTGTTGAACAAGACTTAGAGCACTGTGATTTACTTAAATCTAGGTAAAATAAGTTTAATCGTAATAAACTCTTTTCAGTCCCGTCCCAAACTTTTGTAACCTTTTCAATATGTTCTAAACTTTTTTATTTGTACGGAAAATGGAATAATTCCTATATGGTTATACAACTGATATATATTTAAATCGAGTCTTGAGAGATAAAAACTAAGCCCATTATTTACTACTACCACATGACACCTACAGTATACTTTATAAATCCTAAATAGTTCCTCCAAAGCAATAAATAATATATATATATATATATATATATATATGTGTGTGTGTGTGTGTGTGTGTGTGTGTGTGTGTGTGTGTGTGTGTGTGTGTGTGTGTGTGTGTGTGTGTGTGTGAATTCAAGTAGAATTAAACTTAGCAAACAATCTATTGAGAGCAAATAGACTATTAGATCATGATACGAAAGGTCTTTGTATAAAAAATTGTATGTATAACCCAAATATATATATCGAAATATAGGCAAATAAATAAAAATGTTTAATAAGTTTAGCAGAAAAAACTTACATCTAAATCATGGATTATTCGCCAAACAAATAATACCAACAATAAATATAATATAGTTCTTCAATGTTTCAAATCTCCCTTTGAGGTTTGCTTCCCAGTCAAATTTAACAAAATATCAAACCGCAGGAAAGAAATTACGCACTAATTACTGGGTCACACTACGAAATAGGTCGATAGATAGGTACTACATTAACAAGTAAGAATCAATAACAGGTTAGGCTTAAAACACTGTTTAAAAATATTTTGTAAACTTCTAAAAAGGTTCTAAAAGAAACCGAGTATTCCATTATCTTTAACTAAGTCCATATCTTACAACAAATTAAAAAATGTTTAGACAATAATGTAAACGGAAGAAGGTAAAATACTCATTATAAAATGAATCAGCAACACGAAACAATGGCAATCAAGAATTTAGCAAGGAAGCTGCTGAAAATTTTAAAAACTCCTTGTTTTATATAACAAACTAAATATTAATGTTTTGCAAGCTTCCCCAAAGTAGTGCTCAATCTTAGAGCCAGTAAACAAAGTAAATAAAGGTACTGTTAGTTTTAAAAGAAAAAAAAACTTTTTCTGGTTATGATAAAATAAATAAATCTCATTCACCTCAAATTAGCAATCACCTAAGTTATTTATGCAGTGAGGCACTATGGGCCGAGCTTTTCCGAAGGGATGAAAATCTCAATTGTTATACCGGTTTTCGAAAAAGGCAACCCTAATAATATCTCATATTGTAAACCAAATCTCTCCTAAAACTTTTTCAAAGGTTGTTAAAATTGATATTCAATAGACTGCATAAAGGTTTCTTGAGTTTAAGAATGTACTTGTCAGAGATCAGTGAGATTCAGAAAAAGAATATCCACAAATAATGCAACTTAAAAACTTATACATAAAATGTTATCTGCCCTAAACGAAAAACATACGCAGCTGGAATTTTCTATGATCTAGCAAAGGGATTTTATTGTTACAATAATGGCATTTCCATAGCAAATTCTGTGGACTAAAGAATAAAAATTTAAGTTGGCTCATATCATAGTTGAAGTAAACAGAGTGGGATTGGCTCTGAAAAACAAACCTCAGACAGGAAACTGTAATACATAAAGTACACCGAAGTTCGGTAGTAGCGCCTTTATTATTTCCGATCTAACACTTTATCTAAAGGATACTACAAATACTGTTCTGTTCGCCAAGTTTACTGGTGACTAAATAAAAACTTAAATGAGTGAGTAATTAAACTGTATTTATGCTTTAAACTGTATGTCATATAGGTTCAAAGAAAACATAGGCAAAATAACTCACCCAATATCAACAATATGATAAATATTGTAATTTTAATCTTTGAAAATATTATTTATAAAAATTAAAATTTCATTTTTACAATGAAAATGTAATTTTTTATTTAAACTGTATAAATTAGATTATTGACATTATTATAAAAAATACACATTACATTTCTATACCTTGGTATTTAGAGCAGAAAGTTCACTTTAGGTATTTCTTATCAAACTTAGCTCTGCCTGTTATGCTATCCGAGCACTAATAAATGTAAGGTCTACTACCACACTTATATTAGTATACCATGCATTTTTAACTCAATCATTGAGTAGGAAATATTACTTTATAGCAGCTCAGTAGAATGCAAACGAATATTCCTCATGCAACAGAAGGTCATCAGATTTATTTCAACCTTCATAGCAGACATTCTTGCAAAGATCTGTTTAGAAGACTGAAGTTATTTACCGTACCTTGCAAATTATATGTTCTTAAAGTTCTTTGTATCCAATTGAAAGCAATGCTATAGTGAGCAATGGAATTCGTGAAATAAACACTAGACAAAAGAGTAACATTCATGATCCAGTGCAAAACGTTCTTGCTTCCAGAAAGGTGTACATTATAAAACCGTGAAAATAGTAAGAGAGTTTTGTGTTTGCAACACTTTCCCTGCGTTATACAATAGCTTATTTTGTATGTCTGAAATTTATAATTAATGATTTTATTTCTTTTGTTTCAATACATATTTTAGTCATTTATGAATTGAAATTATTTGTCTTATAGCTCACATTTTTCAGATGTAGTGCTTTTTAATAGCGACAGTATTATCAAAATCAGTTTAAAGTTTATCGAAATTCCCCTACCTACTTGCCTGCTTCGTTACATATACATACTTTCCTTTTAAAATACTGGTATATATAACTAATTATCCACGTCATACGATTAATAATCTTCATTATAGGTAGCGGAACACAAGAAATGTGAAAGCTCTTATGTCAGCATGTTTCCTCGGGCGAGGAGGAGTTCCGTTAATCCAATAACAGAGTGGAGAACCAAATCAGTTAATGCGACGTAATAAGCGCCTTTGTATGTAATATTCGCCCGAAACCGGGGTTACTACCGCAAATGACAACGCAAATCCTTTGCTATTCTCCGTGCCTCCAACAAAACAGAAACGCTAGAGGGAGACAGCGATGAGAACAAGAAAGATCTAATGCTGGCCTAGATAAGTTAAGCCCACTTTTTTCTGGAAAGCTCTGAAAGGTAGGATTATCTAGAATAATCTTTGGCACGTGCTGCCAAGCTTTTGTATTGTGAGAACAAAACCGTGTCTTGGCAAAATTCGGGACTATCTTATGTGTAGATGTGGATGCTGCTATAAAACTGGCTGCATCTAGTGCTCTAGCTTTTTCTCTGTGTATTCTGAATACTACAGAATAAAATATTTCGAATTGTTGAGTCTACCGATATAAACTAGTGATAAACATACAGGACACGTTTATGTTTGGAGATATTCATATTTACGCGTAATATTAAAGAAAATTACAAAAGACCAGAAATCTACCGAACTGAACTACAGAAAAATATTATTTAATTTTCAACTAAGAACAAAAGCAATGATTCCACTTGGAAAATAGGAACATCAAGGTTATGTTAAATAATACAATTATTCAGGACGTTGGGTATCTTAAATGTAAAACAATTTAAAGAACAAAAATTATAAGTACCAAAATATTTGAGGAACATTTAAAAGAACGTTATAGAGTATAGCCACAAAAGAAATAATACTGAATTTTATGAAGTCATAGAGGATTCCAGGAAAGGAGCATGGACTAAGAAATTAATTTATTCCCCTTAGTACATTTGCTTTCATCCAAAAAATGTACTATCGATAGAACTGACAGCAATATAAAATATGCAATTTAGTTTATTCAAAATTGTAATATATATAATCTGTTATTTTATGGTCCTATGGTCCTATGGTCCTATGGTCCTATGGTCCTATGGCCCTATTTTGGTTTCAGGAAAAATTTAGAAATTTAGAGAAAAGGTTTATGAAAACTGTTTTATGAATTTCGATTTTAGGAAGAATAAAACTCGGGAGGAATCAGTTAAAAACGATTTCTATTGAAGTTTCTCATGCACAGAGGTTTAAAACCGCCGACATTTAAATACACAATGTAACAAATAAGTTGCAGATTTCTTAGTACAGCATAACTTAGGCCAATAAAATTTGAAGGGCAAGCTCTATAAGGAAACAACGATGAGCGTTTCTCGCTCAAATTTTTGTGCTGCTTTCAAATCTGTTTACGGGAGTTTTCTGTCACTCATGATTTCTGAGTTATCATATTAACAAGCTTTTTCGTGTGTGTACTTTATATTTAATGATAGTTTAGCTGAAATTATATTTAATCACCTATAATGCATGCGTATGGAAATACCAGCTGTACTTCACTGGAGAAACATGCTTGTTCAATGTGCAGCAGTAATCTATCAACATATTTGGACACCATTATCATACTAAATCGCGGTTATTGTGTACTTCATTTTCTCATACTCTTCCTAAAGGATATAATGAATATGTATTTACATTATTAGTAGCAGTCTTTTCCAACTTTCCTCGAGGATCTTATGAACGAACTGTTATCCCTATACACAACACCCAGTGATTCGTAGAAATTATCAGCATCATGGCAAAAACCTTAGTTCTTATCCTTACAGAACAAGTGTGCAAATACTTTTGGCAATGGCACAAAAAACTTACTTTGGTGGCATCCTGAAATAGTCTCCATCCTTTCAATTCTAAGGACAGTGATTCTGCATATCTTTCACTTAAATGAAAATCTTGCAGCAATGATGCAAATGTCCTATGTTGATAAACGAGGTTCATTTTTACTACCATTTTCACCAACATCTGAATCATTGTGTGATTCGGCAACATTAGAAAATTCCTTAGTCATTTTTTCAGTCGCTGTTATGAGTTATAGCCTATTGAGCACCGGTCTCGAATGATATAGCGATAGGTATTTATTAATGCGTTTGGTTTTCAAACTTTTTTCAGGTATATTCGCCTAGGAAAGGTTGTAGTCTGTCAAATGATCGTTTGGGCCGTGCCAAATCACTGGAACTACAAATTGCTTATGACGTATCCTTCCACCCAGTCATGCACATTTGACACAACAGATTTCCGGGATCCCTATCTTGTTGTAGTATAATTTGTTGTTAAAATAGCAATCATAAGCTCTTCTTATAAGGGGAGTACAGTTTCCTATCTGCGCTGCTTAAGTCAGTAACAAAACTTGTTTCTGTCATTAACATAACTTCGAGATGTTTCTTATACACTATATACTTTTGTACTCGATAAGTCAAAGCAACATCACCAGTTATTATAATGACATTTTTGAATTAATGAAATAACACAGAAATATAAAATACTGTTTTCTAATGAGCATGGTATGCACCACAATGATAATAAACAGGAGAAAATTTACTCAAAATTACACACAAGAAAAGTGGGCGATGGAAAGTGTCTGACTTAATTTTTGGAATCATCAGAGCAAACTCGTAAGTAGCACCCAACATTGCTTATGTAACGAATGTATTGTTGGCTATTGTAATTTACGGATTTTTTTGGTGTAATTTATGTCCTCCAACATTAAGTCATATCGGACGGTGAAAGAAATGGGTGAAATTATGCTGAAATATGTCCAGGGTCCATGGAGCTTAGAGCTGCCCGACATTCGCCTCTAAGAGTTACCTTATCCAGGTAACTCACCCTGACCGAGATTCGAACTCGAGACCTCTTGAACTGAGGTAGATACGCTACCATCTACCGAGGTGGGTAATTTAAGGATATGATTCCTTATGATATTGACAATATCTTCATAATAATTTAAGGTATTTTGTTGTGACAAGAAAACTCTCTAATTGTACTTTCTCGGTAATCCTTTATATTGTCCACTCTCATACATACTCTTAACCTTGCCTAAATAAACGCTTTGCTTGCTAACGATAATTTGTTCTTCAGAAATAACTAATCATATAAAGGTTGGGATTAATCTCAGTCATTTTAGTCTCTGAATATTTGTAAAAGTTAAAATTTTACTTTTAAAATAAATATTTAGTGATTTTCAGCTGTCAATTATGTGTACAAGGATCACATTGCCCACGGTGTACCACAATTTCTTCTCGTAGTTCTTTTATATGTGATGTAAATTGCTGACGTGTCTCTTTCAAGCGTATTTAAAAATATTGCTATGGGTCGGGTTAAATCCATGGTCTTAGAATCAATAGACCAGCGCCCAAACAATTCAGATACCCAGACCTAATCCGTGTCTAAGGAGGCATATCGAATGATAAGTATGTTTAGTGGATTAGTTGTTATTATCTTTTTTTAATTTTTTTTTCCTTCCGGCTGATACCGAAATTAGCCCAACGTGGGGCTCGATACCAGAAGGAGGTTTGACATGAGAAGCAGATTCAACACGAGAAGGAAGTTTAACCCGAGAAGAAGGTTCAACCCGAAAAGGAGGTTCAACCATAGAAGGAGGTTCAACCCAACAACGAGGTTCGACACGAGGACGTTCGACAACTAGTAGCTCTACAACAGTCCTACTGGAAAGAAGAAAGGAGGCCGGCATCATCGGCGACATCAGGAGGCAGTAAGAAATCAAAGGTACAGAGTGTTATATTATCTACTGGACTATTGTGAATGTATTTTAGGAGTGAAAAAAAATGTGTTAAGTAAAAATCTGTAGAAAAATATAAGTTCAGGAGGTTTATAGTAATAACAGTAGGCAGGAAGTCGAAGTAGCAGAGTGTGGTATAACTGTACCAAATGATGTAGAAATGAAAATAAATATGTTTGGAGTACTCAGAAAAGTGTTAGAAAGTTTAAGTAAAAAGATAGATGATACTAATCAAAGTTTAATTGAAAGTTTAAGTAAAAAGATAGCTGATAATACTCAAAGTTTAATAAAACAGATGCAGGATACTACTCAAAGTTTAATAACAGAGATGAAGGATAATAATCAAAGTTTAATAAAAGAGATAAAGCATAATAATCAAAGTTTTAAAAATATAGAAGAAAAGATAGAAAATGATGTTCTGAAGTTAGAGGTAGGACAAATAGAACTAGGAAAGAAGTTAGACATTCAACAACAGGCGTTAGAAAATTTCAGGAAAGTTAGTCAGGAAGTAGAGAACGTAAGAGATGAAGCTGGTCAGGTAACAGAAAATGTTGGAAAAGATGTTAGTGAGGAGACAGAGAATGCTGAATATGAAGTTTTGAATCTAAATAATGAAAGGTCAGATGGTGAAAACAGAAAACTTGGAGAGGAAATAGCACAGAAATTAGGCAAAGAAAGAGAAATAGCTAGAAAAGAGTTAGAAGAAACTAGGAGTAGATTGGAAGTATCAGAATGGGAAAATAGAAAACAGACGTGCAATGTGGAAGAAACCACCAATCAAATCAATGAGGTAACAATAGAGATCACGGTGACAAAGGAAACTGAAGTTTTCAATCTAGTTAGTGAAAGGTCAGATAGTGAAAACAGAAAACTGAGGGAGGAAATCGTACAGAAATTAGATAAAGAAAGAGAAATGGCTAGAAAAGAGTTAGAAGAAACTAGGAGTAGATTAAGAGTATCAGAATGGGAAAATAGAAAACGGACGAGGAATTTGGAGGAAATCACTAATGAAATGAATGAGGTAACAAACGAGATCACGGTGATGAAGGAAACATTGAAAACATTCAAAATCGAGGGAGAAACGAAAGAGAAATATTAAAATACTTCGGGCAAGGGACACAAATCCATAAGAATACGTGTAAGAAAGATAGGAAAAGATATCGATGTACAATACCTAAGCTGGATATGCAAAATTCCTTTGTATTTTCTAGGTACGTTGTGGGATGATGAATTGCCTTGTAAATGGTGGGAACTCAAGCTTAAGTATCTAAAATTTCCATAACAAATTGTGCAATTGAAAAGAAACACAAGCTTGTAAAATGTATAGATTAACTATAAACAGTGCAGTGTAAAATTTATAGTTTAAGTACAAACAATGTAGTGACAGTGCAGTGAAATTTAAAACTCAACAAGTGAAAAAAAAAGAAGAAAGAAACTAAATGAAATTCAGAACAATGAAAGTCTTTTGAAAATAATATTTATATAAAATCCTCGAGAATTGTCCGGAAATGCTGTATGTTGTATGTTGTATAGAATCCGGAAGAAGAATTAAGAAATGTTGTATAAAAGTATATTATTAATGTACAATGGTTCAAACATGGAAGTGTATATTTAGGAATTGTTCTAAGTGTAGCAATAATATGAATTAATTGTAAGTAGATCAGATGGAGAAAAAGAGAGAAATGATAGTGTAGATTGCAGTATTTTCCATTGAGTGATATTTAAAAGTTGAAAATTGCAGATCAGAGTGTTGATTAATGTTAAATGAACTATTGTTATGTAACCATGTGAACAATTTCTATGAAATGTCTATGTATCATACAAAATGAACGTTGTAAAAGGAAACTGTAAAACGAATTGGAAGTTGCTGACAAAGGTCCAGTATTTTGCGTCGTATTCGGGCAAGACATATATATTATTTTGTTATGGGATAATAAAATAATATCTATGGGGGCATTTGATACCGAAATTAAGGGATGTGATATATAAAGAATCGTAATGGATTTCAAAGGAGTCTTGTATGTTTGTTACGACACGAAGAGGTGCAGTTGGTTGAGTTGTTTAACAAAAGACACGGGGAAAAAAAGGGTTTTCTTAGTAAGAATCCTGAATGGATAGCACTTGACTTTGTTTGTAAAGGTATTCTTCGGACCCCTAATAATGACAGTGGGCAAAATTGTCACAAAGGGAATCTTTGTGTGTATAAAGGGCTTCGAGAAAGAGAAAGTTATACACTCACGCGCAACTGTGGAGGACAGTTTGTGGATTGGAGCCGATTAGGGTAGTCCTCTTCTTCTGTCTTGGTCGAGGACAGACCAGAAGTGATGAGAGAAGATATTTGTCAGTTTATACGTAACTAATTAGGTATTATCGAGTATAAGCATTCCGCCTTCAGTAACTTCAAACAGTGATATTGGTAATCCTTGGTCGGCAACTTTAAGTTCGATGTTCTGATAAAAAGAATCAGTCAATAAACTAGTTTGAAACGGGCATTCCAGTGTCATTAAAACTATCCTTCTCATACATGTCCACGCATACCCGGAGATAAACCTCATTGCTTTACCCTGAGCTAAACATTATTGTATCAAACTGTCGCGGAGAGTGGAACTGTGTGCGACACCTATTATTTAGATTTGCATCAAACTGTCGCATCAACGTGGAACTCTTTGCTCGCCAATATTATTTGCTTCACGGCAAAACACAAATAATCCTTGACTGTATAGATTTTGGCCTCAGACCAAACTGATATTAATTTCTCTGTAGGTTCTTTCTAATATTTATTTTATTAATTTACGTTGTAGCTGTAATCACTCTCAAATAATATTTCAAGATTATTATATATAGGAAAAATAATAGTTTTAATGAAAGAAATATCTAATTCAGTTGGGACCCCACCCAGGTATCTCTGAATTCAAAAGTCAGAATACTGATCAACGATCCAGGGAAACAGCCATTAAAACCTTATTACGAGAAATGAGGGCTGTGACACTTAACATTGGTTTCAATGCATGGATATTCACATACAATTTCAGAGAATATTTTGTTTTTGGTTAACTCAAGACAATGGCAAGTGTTCTTTTGTGAACTCTCTTTATGCATGTTAGTTAATTGATGGAAATTAATCATTTCTTCTCACTAGCCGTATACAGGATAAGGTTTTTGATAGATAGAGTCATTATGAAAAATTCAATGCCATGGCCGGGATTTGAACCACGGATCTCCTGGTTTCCGTCCAGTTGTTCTAACCCATTGAGCTACCATGGCCAACGTGCCGTCCTTACACGTCTTGACTGGACGGAAACTAGGAGATCCGTGGTTCAATTGCCGGTCATGGAGTTCAACTCATGTTGACTCTATCTATCAAAAACCTTAGCCTATATACGGCTAGTGTGAAGAAATGATTAATTTCCATCAATTAGCTAAAATAATAAGAGTTAAATGATGAAGCCTGAGACCGAATTACTTCCCCTAGTGGTTTACCGGGAAAATATACGAGTCAAATGGAGAATTTAATGTCATGACGGCAAGTTGGCCATGGTAGCTCAATGGGTTAGAGCGACTGGACGGAAACCGGAAGGTCCATGGTTCAAATATCGGCCATTGCATTGAATTTTTCATGGAGACTATCTATCACGTTATGCAATTAATATATAATCCAACATTCATGCCTGAGCTGTACCACACTCTAGAAGATAAACTTAGCATTACTCATCACAATTAGTTGCTGACAAAATCATCATTGTTAATTCCCAACAACAATAATAATCACATTGGTGTAAAACTGATCTCAGGCAGGTTTTGACCTATTAAAAGTATATATAGAGGAAGTTTCAGAAGTAGAGGTCATAAATCTTGGTGTGTATATCCCATATTTCAACAATAAAAAAGCAATTACAATATGTGTTTGGAAATGCTTTGCTTCTGAGTTACGGAGTTACAGACCTCGAAATAGTAAAGTAAAGTTCTTTTTTCTTTATTTTCTTTTCCAGAGCTAGTTGTCGTGACAGCAGATATTTACAGGGCGCTCTGACACATCATTACAAGACGAAGGATACAATGACTATTTTGTTTGGCGTTCATCTGAGCGGCATTACTCAAATCAGGAGTTGACGGAAATGCACTTTATGTAACGTAAAACGAACGCCAGTGTATGCGGCTGACATCTTTAGGAGGTGTACCCATCTCGAAGATGTTCAAATCTGAAGATATTTGAACGTCCCCATTGCCATCTGGACAGTTTAAAAGTTTACATCTCCTGGTTTGAGGGACGGTGACGACTAAGAATCACAACTACAGATGTAGAAAAAGAGGTTCGGATTCTGTGCATGTTGCAAGTGTATATTCCTCATATGACTCTGGAGACAGCAGACTGTCTGTCAAGAGCAACAGTCGAATACTTATCATGTAAACGTGCACAAACTCTGTTGCCAGCACTTTACCCTGGTTGTCTGATATTCTAACAGTGATTAGTGCAGCAATGAGCTACATGCCTTAGTATTGTAACGGGGAGCGCTGAAACACCCTGTGAGCAGCTGGCAACGGAAGACAGGGGAGGCTCGGTTAGCCACGCCTTTCCCTCGTTTGTCTTATAGTGGTGACAGCCAGCGGTCGGAAAGAAACATACTGTGCGTCTGTTTTCCTTCCACCTGTTTCTCGACCTTTCGTTTACTGGAACATTCTCCTGGTCACTAGAAACCGGCGATATTCCGATATAAAGAGGGTTACAGACAGACGGAGTTAGTCAGTTGTTGGTTGAGTTGGTCAATCAGTTGGTTAGTGTGTGTGAGGACAGTTCTTGGTGTAAGAAGGAAGAGTTAGTCGGTGACGTGTTAATGAACGAAAGGGTTGTGCAACGGAAGACTGTACGAACTGTGAATGTGTACCGGAGCTTATGTAATCGCGAGTACAAGTGAAGTTGTAACGGACGAACTGGTAAATTGTAATTGTGTGCAGCAAGTAATTCTGTGTAATTGGCAAGTGTTAAACTGTAAGTCGGTGGAAATAAAGAACATCTTTTGGGTGGTGTAATTGGACTTTTCATTTCACGAACCCACAAAGTCACACTGGCGTCAGAAGTGGGATATAACACAAAGTCACACTGGTGTCAGGAAGCGGGAAGATAACATCACCGAACATTACAACGATGGAGGCAGCATTAGAAAAGATTTTAGCGGAACTGCAAGAAATAAAGACGGCTAAAGACAACATCACCAGGAAGATGGAAGAAATGCAGGCCGAATTAACAGAGAAGCTGGAGACTAGAAATAACCTGGCCGCGGAAGTGCTGGAGACTAGAAATAACCTGGCCGCGGAGTTGAAACTAATCAGGACGGCTAGGGAGAACATCGCCGAGAAGATGGAACAAATGAAGGCCGAGTTAACCACGGAAATGAGAGCAGCGAATGACGGTCTGGCTACCGAAATGAAGGTGGCGAATGAGGCTCTCGCCGCCAAGTTTGAGGAACGGGTGGCCGGCGTGGGGGATGACGTCACGAACCCGGGCAAGCGGAAGGGTCAAGTAGACGACCGCCTTAATGATTTAGAGGAAAAGGCCGACAACATCGCAAAGCCCCTCGCCCGCCTGACGGAGGAAAACCGGCCTTATGTGTGGACGGAGGACGCCGAAGACGCTTTCCAGCACCCGAAGGGGACCCTGTGCAGTGCTCCTATTTTGGGTTTCCCACAACCGGGTGGCGCCTTCATTGTGGACACCGACGCCAGCGACCATTGCATTGGAGGTGTCCTATCGCAGATCCAGGACGGCCACGAGCGCACAAGAGTGGAAGAGGAGGAGCGTGCCGCAGCAGTCCGAGTAGTTGTGGCAGTGCCTGCTGAAGGCTGGGATAGCGCAGGCCTGAGGAGGGAGCAGCTGGCGGACGCAGACTTGGGGCCACTCTTGAGGGAAGTGGACGCAGGGACGAGACCGACCTGGGAGGACATCGCACCGAGGAGCGCCACCTACAAGTCGCACTGGGCCCAATGGGACTCGTTGAAGACCAGAGTGGGCGTGCTGTTCCGGGTATGGGAGTCACCCGATGGGAAGGCGCAGAGAGGACAGTTGGTACTTCCCCGGAGCAAGGTCCCGGAAATCTTGGAGGAAGTGCACGCCGGTACTTCAGGAGGACACCTGGGAGCGAACCGAATGATTCACAAACTACGGCAGCGCTACTTCTGGCTGAGACTCCGAGCAGATGCTGGTGGTACACCTGGACCGCCTCGCACGCTACGATGGGGCTGTTCGAGGGCGAACAGCTTTGAGAAGGGAGCAGTGTAACGGGGAGCGCTGAAACACCCTGTGAGCAGCTGGCAACGGAAGACAGGGGAGGCTCGGTTAGCCACGCCTTTCCCTCGTTTGTCTTATAGTGGTGACAGCCAGCGGTCGGAAAGAAACATACTGTGCGTCTGTTTTCCTTCCACCTGTTTCTCGACCTTTCGTTTACTGGAACATTCTCCTGGTCACTAGAAACCGGCGATATTCCGATATAAAGAGGGTTACAGACAGACGGAGTTAGTCAGTTGTTGGTTGAGTTGGTCAATCAGTTGGTTAGTGTGTGTGAGGACAGTTCTTGGTGTAAGAAGGAAGAGTTAGTCGGTGACGTGTTAATGAACGAAAGGGTTGTGCAACGGAAGACTGTACGAACTGTGAATGTGTACCGGAGCTTATGTAATCGCGAGTACAAGTGAAGTTGTAACGGACGAACTGGTAAATTGTAATTGTGTGCAGCAAGTAATTCTGTGTAATTGGCAAGTGTTAAACTGTAAGTCGGTGGAAATAAAGAACATCTTTTGGGTGGTGTAATTGGACTTTTCATTTCACGAACCCACAAAGTCACACTGGCGTCAGAAGTGGGATATAACACAAAGTCACAGTATTGTTTACAGACGAAGCACAGTTCACACGAGATGAAGTTACCAATTTGCACAATTAGCATGTATGGGCATGTGAAAATCCTTATGTATTTGTTCCATCACATCACGAAGAGCGGTTCACTCTCAACGTAATTACCGGTATCAGTGGCGATCGGTGATTTGGACACTATATGCTTGTAAACAGATTTACGGAGCAGGTGTAAAAATACCAAACTTCAGAAAAATGCCATACCTCACTTCTATGAGAGCATTCCACTGATCATCGTCTTCTGGCCTAGGAGTAACCTGCTTCCCTCTGGTTCCCCAAGTGAGGGTTTTAACCTAGCGCAGGAAGATGGATTTTTTGACGTAAAATTTCGTAACATGAGCTTCTTCGGAAGGAAAATAAAACTGGTGTTCCCGTATCGTAGATTTACTGCACGCAAAAGAACCTCAAGCCAATTATAGGGGCCTCTGAGCAGACTTAGCGGTCTTTTATATCCAATATAAATGGAGCCTTGAGAACCACAGCAGTTATAGAACGTTCACTCCACTGAATATTTGACAGCATGGTCACTTCCTGTACAACAGCGGATTCAGTCGTTATCACTCGTGATACTTGGATCGAAGGCTTCCTGATCCATAGATAGGTAAAGATGACCCAATTACTTGGCCATTATGCTTACCTCATCTCAACCATGTTGATTTCAATTTGTAGATCTTTTTGCAACTTCTGGTTTTACATTAAAATGACTGAAGATAGATATTTCAATTGTCATGAAAATAATTTAGGCATGGGTGTTTTCTCTCTGGTACCTGACATGGAATCTCTCCAGAACTGAATTGTGGCAGATTGCGAGGAAAAACGCAATAATACTGGAATTTGTAGTGCTGCTCGCATGGTCATGAGACATCGATGTCAGTTCTGTATTTCAGCATGAGTTTGAAGGTGTAAAGAAAGCTACCTGCGGTAAAAATACATCACGGATAATACCACTGTTTGAAGACTGAGCGGGATGGCTCAGGCGGTTTCGTCTGTAGCCCGCATACGGGAGGTCCGGGTTCGATTACCGTGGCCTACCTACCTGATCCATAGGTTTCTTCAGGGTGTTTCCCGGGTCGCTAGGTGAATGCTGGGTAGGTTAATTATATCCCCCGAATTTCCTGTCCTCCATTTCATCTCCATTATCATTTCACATCATTTCTCATCTGGTGGTCTGTTTCAGGGTAAGCACTGCCGGCGGGTGACTCGGCGGTGCATGGCAGGAGTATATGCTCTGAGGGAAACTACTTCCTCCTCCGGTAGGTTGGTTGCCGGTCTCCGCTCTTCTGCTGGGACCATTTCGGGACCGCCAGCCAGGGACCTTTGGGTCTCGGCTGCTGGGTTAGTTGCCCTCCCGCAGTAGGGGAGCGTGTTCGTTGTCCTGGCCTGTCGGGGGAAGTCTCTATCCGAGTAAACTGTAAGGAAAGTGCCCTCTGTACTGTCGTGGCTCCTTGGGTCGGCCGCCCTCTGTCTCCCTTGCTTCATCCTTCCTCCCGGCGGTGCCCCACATGAGGGCTTATGAACAATGAGCCCAATGAGCCCCGAATCCCCTCCGTAATTAAATCCTAATCTTAATATTTGAAGGTCATAACTGGAAAATCAAGCACTTGTGGACATGTGCGATGGACTTTTGTTATCTGCATATGAGGAAATAGTGGTCTTATTTTTGGGGATAAATGTAGTTATAAATGCAAATACATAAAGATGTAATACAAACGCAGCATTAGTTGTTTTTACCTTGAAGTATTTTCTTCCTCAGATGTCTGAATGGTACATTCAAGGTATTAAGCTTTATGTTTTCTGCAAAAGTACCTGCTCATCAGCAAGGACCAGTGCACCACTGATACCTTCACTGTAATACAGATAATCAACCTATCAAGATCCAACATCAGTTGTAATAGGGCGGCCATTAGCGCGCTGGCCTATATAATTTTAATTCCTCGCGTATTTTTTCAAATTTAAATATAAATTATGTAGGTATTTACATTCAATGATCGACCATAACATGGCTATATTTAGGATAGTTTTATCAGCGTTGTACTAGCTTCTTATCGAATTTGGAGCAACATAAAAAAGAGCAAAAGTGTTGCATATGAAAGTGCTTCCCTGAATGTTTGTCGGCTTAACTCAGTAATATTCTGTTTATCTGTTCACATATTGACAAGTGCTAATGTTTTTACTTAATTGCCAAGAAAATTATTTTTTCGTAAGTTTTAAAACAGTGGAACAGCTATCAAATCGCGGAGAAAATCGAAACATATGCTTCAAGTTTGTAAATAGAAATATTTTTAAACACTAGGTGAATAAAAGAGTAAACTGAAAGTGACTATAATGGAATGACAGAATATCGTAAATGTATTTAAATACCTATGCCAGGAGCAGGGCTACTTTTGCTCCATTAAGTTCGAAACAAGAAATATCCAGTGTGCCACATGAAACAACTACATCACGTGCAGTGCAACGGATCGAATGGGTACATTTGTGTAATGTCACTGCATTTCCGTCTGATGGTACCTTACCTAACGATAATGGACAAAAGGATCTTCTGCTCCTAGCAAGATTACTCTAAGAGAAACATTGGGATGCGCTTCGGCAAATGGAAGGCATCAACCGTGGATGCCATTGCTTCATCACTCGGACCTGTTTGTCCGCTCGGAGCGTTCTCTTTGCCAACTGAAACTTTGTAGAATTACGCTGCTGCAGAATTCTTATACGGAATTACAGACGGCAATACCTTTCGTTTTGTGCTAACATTTTAGCTGTGATTAAGCAGCATTAGATGCAATCAGGTAACAAACAACACATATATCAAGCAGATAGGCATCTTCAATTTTTTTACATTCTGCATCATATGTCAGTAAAGCTACGTAAACAACAGCGACCAAGGTTTCTCAGATCGGATAAATATGGACAAGAGAGTGCTGTCTGCAAATGCTATAAGAGATGTAAGTTCTTAGGCTTTCACGGCCGTCGTCCATTTGAAATAAAGTTCCTTCCTCTCTTGTAGACCGCGGTGAAAAATAGGAACTGCCCCTGACGTTCCACTACATCTGCATTGAGCATAAGAAACCCCAACGAAGACTGACAAAACAGATTTGAGCGA
>CM060947.1:161970791-162040791 GCA_030765055.1 Mantis religiosa | reverse complement strand
ATTGAGTTACTGCGATATAAACTGTGACGTATTGCTTTAGAACAGATCTCTTATGACCGAAACGAATGGAAGGTTTTATGAAAACATTTTGATAATGGGCGAAATTGTTACGGGAAAAGCGAATGCTAAATTGATAAACGTCATCAACACTGGTTAGAGAGAGTGCATATGTTGTAACCTATACATATAGTATACGAGACTACATAAATTTTAAGTTTTATAATTATATAACGAATTCCTCGTTTTAATCTAGTGGGCATACATATTTAAAGTTAGCACAACTACCACAAACATAATTAGAAGAGGAATTCCAGCACTGTATATTACTTTGCAGCTGGAATCTCCCACCAAAATGCTGAGGGAACGCTTTTCTTTACCAGTGACTTGACCTGGTGTCTAAGTGAAACGTGAAAAGCATCACAGTCGAAGTAGGCGGCATTAGAAGCCCTGATCTTTCCAAGTGTAAAAAATATGGATATATCGGAAGTTTTGGCTATATAACTTTACTGATGCATTTATTTTATGAGCAGTAATTATTTACGTTCTATACTTTATATTCCAACAAAATATGTGTTTGATGTCCATATTTGACGGAAAATATGTGTTTGAGGTCATTATGTGTGTATGTTTGTGTGTATTTGTGTTAACATCGTAAAAAAAAAAACGAAACGTTGGTCAATTAAATGGAACATTTTCCAAAAACTTATATTTTATGAAAAAATAACCCTAACGATTTTGATTAAAATACTACGCATGTAGGATAACGTACTGACAAATAAAAGTTTTACGTTGGATTTTCTTGGAATAGCCTCAGAAGTGCCCTTCATTCTGACTAATTTGTGCAAAACTCGGAAACCGTTAGTAGAGTACCTATCTTTCTGCACAAAAAGTGCAGATCCTTATAAAACAGTTTGTCTAATAATTTTTTCCTTTGAAATCCATTTCCACGATATCCTTTTGTCTAATATTTTAATACATATAATTATTTATTTTGATTTCTCTCTTCCTTTTTCTCTCATGGTCATGTAAAAAGTATATAAAATTTAAGGTTATCACTTAGCACTCAGTTATTTATTAGAAGTTTTGACTATCATTTTAAGCTAATTTCATTTTCATAATCGTTGCACCTGCAAGGAAATTGACAGTTTCTGTAGTGCTTTTCTTGATTATCATGAAGTAAGTAAATGTATAAGTGTTCGTAGGAATAATTCATACAAGAGTAGAGCAAGTCACGTTAGCGTCAACACACCAGATTTTATTTTAAAATATTAACATAGGTTTACTGACTAAATACATTCACATTTTGTACAGCACTTCAGATAGGCAGTGGTATTAATATTAATTCCAGCAGCACTTCAGATAGGCAGTGGTATTAATATTAATTCCAGGAAGTATTTCATCTCTGGTTTTGAATAACAAGCTGTAATCATGGCTATTGATCCCGTAAATGATTTCCAATTTTGAAAGTAACATTACTTTTATTGTGAAAATGCCAGAATATTACGTTACAGATTTAAAAATTCAATCTATTACGGCAATAAATATTTTCTAGTCTGCATGTACATATATAAAATATATGACGACTCTATAACCATTTTACTATATTACTCGTATGTTAAACACAATATAGCAGTTGCATAATAACTAACAACGTGTGTCAGTTTGTTTGCGGCATTTCCAACGCAACTATTGTTCGTTATCTTCGTTTGTTTATCCTTCCCTCTATTCTCCTGTGATTTTTAATTATTTTATTTCACTTTGTTCCTGTTTCAAACAGCGTTCAACCGTATTTTTGGTTTCTATTGATTTGCTTAAAGCTGAGGAGCTTTTCCTTTTGACGAGTAAGTGCGATCTATCTTTTTTCAATGATACAACACAAGTTTTCATTCACTATATCTCCATAATTTAAAATTATTTGTTACAGTAAAACATCAATTCTTAGCAAGCATCGTTTTAAAACTGATAAGCATGTTTTATACACTTAATGTTATTCAAAATGAAGCACATTTCAGTTTGTCGTACCAAAGCAACTAAAAAAGACACAGACACATTCTGCCTGCCATGGTATACAGCAAAAATTTAAAGTTTTGTATACTTTGTGTCCATCTATTTTATAACCAAACAGTAGTGCATTTCTTGCTACAGGCAACATGCCTTGAAAATATGACTTTTTTATTAAGCTGTCAAGTTATTTAAGGGAAGGAGCTCTTGTTGAATGGCCTATAGATGTGGCTTATTGTATTAGATATACTACAAACTATAGCATATAAAATTAAATTTCATATGCTTACGATTTACTACATAAAGTTCTTAATACCATCGAAAATCAAATTTTACGCTATCCAGCAACACATATATTTCATTACATGTATTTCTTCACCCTCTTCCTTGAAATGATACACATAGGTAGGTTTTAAAAAATTATTCCTCTGCATTTAAATATAGCTGGACGATATTTAAGAACTAACACTTAAGTCGCAGTTTCCCTTACTACTGGTAAATCCTGATCTGCATTCCATGCCTTTCTCCTAAACAAAAGGAAAACCAAAATGTTAATACTGTCATACTTACAGATCACTGCTTATTAGAGAGAGTGGAGAGGAAAAAATACCAGTTTCAGGTTTCTGTTTCAGTATTCGAACCTGAACTGACCAGTATATCACTCTTATACGGCACCCTTCAGCAGAATGAAGGTCTCTCATCTACTATTCTGATAAATTATTCAACTTAAGGTACCTGCCTCAGCCAACTAATTAAATACTGGAACTGTCGACCTCATTTTCTAAACGTTTTAGCACCGACTGATGAAATTAAAGTGTCGCCAACTGTGGGCAGTAGCGAATCACGGAGAAACAGGTCAGTGCCCCGGTAACTGTTGAGGAGTAAAGGAATGGAACTCATTTTGCGTACTTGTAATTAGAAACTTAAGAGATGCAAATGATGCAGCTGCAGATGCCGAAATTGCGTCTCACTTTATGTTCTTCAGGACAGAAACAATATTTACATTGCATACAGCATTAAAAACATTTTCACAGTCGGAATAACCTCAGATGTTTGTATTCAAACTTGCAAATATTTCTGTGTCGCTGCTACCACTCAAATCCCATAACCATCACAGGCAAACCAACATACTCTTTTAGAGCCATCCGTGAAGGAGGGGATGTCCAGAAGGGCAACAAGCGAGGGATCACACACAAATATAACTTTCTACCGTAAGGATAATTTTCAACCAGAGTCAATACAATTTATGGAATGAGAAAGGAAGTAGCAAACTACCTCTCACTTTCTAAAGGGAACTATGATTTGGCAATTCATTAAGGATCTATTAATTTATTTTATTTCTAAAGTTCAAAGTCATACGAATTGCCCGACCCAGTTAAAGGACGTTAAACTTTGGGGAAAACAGTAAAAAGAAATAGCATATTTATAGGCGCTTCCAAATGATACTTTCCAAAAGCATTTAACAAATGTAGAAAGAGATTAATATTACGGCCACATGCTTAAGAAACAAGTGCTAAATACAAATCTGTAATAATTGCTTTACATTACACTTTACATTTCATTCCTGTCACTTTTAACCTGTCTAATTATTTATATATACGATACATATATAATATATGATTTTCCTTCAGTAATACAACAATATTTTCATTAATCTATTAATAATAATAATAATAATAATAATAATAATAATAATAATAATAATAATAATAATAATAATAATAATAATAATAATAATAATAATAATAATAATAATAATAATAATAATAATAATAATAATAATAATAATAATAATAATAATAATAATAATAATAATAATAATAATAATAATAATAATAATAATAATAATTATAATAATAATAATAATAATAATAATAATAATAATAATAATAATAATAATAATAATAATAATAATAATAATAATAATAATAATAATAATAATAATAATAATAATAATAATAATAATAATAATAATAATAATAATAATAATAATAATAATAATAATAATAATAATAATAATAATAATAATAATAATAATAATAATAATAATAATAATAATAATAATAATAATAATAATAATAATAATAATAATAATAATAATAATAATAATAATAATAATAATAATAATAATAATAATAATAATAATAATAATAATAATAATAATAATAATAATAATAATAATAATAATAATAATAATAATAATAATAATAATAATAATAATAATAATAATAATAATAATAATAATAATAATAATAATAATAATAATAATAATAATAATAATAATTATAAAGTTTCATAATTTTATTAATAATATCAATAAAACGGTCTGGATTCACAACGCCATATTTCCCGCCATTATTTGAAGATATAACACTTAAATAAAATTATATCTCTTAACTAACTCGGACATATCTTCATTTGATATGCTGGTCAATCAATTCACCGCTGTGTAAAGCAATAAATGAAATATACGTGATGCATTTTATCTGCTTAAGAACATTGCATGACCATGAAACTGAACTACCGGTGAGTGCTATAATATGTGTGGACTTTCTCCACAGATAGTGGAAGGTTTTTATTATGTGCACTCTTGTTAGGAATGAAGAGATTATCGTTTTCAAGTACAAATTATTCAATCCTTAAGGTAGTCCCATTTAGAGGTTCTTCTCTTACGCTCCTACCATTTTTAGCAGTTCCAAAAATAAGATACCTCAGGCTCTGCAAAATACACCACTACCTCAGAAATGAACTCATTTGACCTAAAATTTGTTCCCACGAGTCATTTGTTGAAGTTAATGAGCTAGAAGATATCGGGCGATGTGCGGATGACAGTACGGCACAATTCATAAGGCAACTAACGTATTTGGCGGCGACAGCACCGATAATATGCTTATGAGCTGTAATATTGAAACAACACCATCTCCTTCACCAAATAGGAGCGTGTCTCTTTCAGCTTCTGCTGTAATCGGGCAATAACTCAGTTTAGTATTGCCCAATAATTATTTTTTCTGTTTTCAGTAAGTCAGTGATATGACAATCTGAACATACTAAAACACTTCTCTCATTTTTCGACACAGGGAACCTTCTTTGCCTTATTTGGAGCAGATTTAGTGCAAGCAACCTATTGTTTTGTCTGTTGCTTTGATTCCGGAGTATAAAGAAGAATTCAGGACTCAACTACAGTGACAATTCGACACAAAGCTTAGAAGTTGAAAATTAAACCCGCCTTTGCCAATGGTCAGCAAACACGGCAGTCATCGGACCGAGACTTCTACACGTCCTGTTTAGGTGGCAAATTATGAATGCAATCTGGACTTGACTTTTATTTATTTTGACGATTTCCCGGATAAAATTATAAAAAAGCGTAATTATAATTATGTATTCATAAATAACATTATAAAGCATTTATAAATTTCGATTGCTAGAGCAAGGCTTATATTAGATAAAAAAGGTTGACAAGAATGAAACGAGAAAAGTAGCTTATACCTAGTACGGCAAGCAGTTTTCATCACAAAGATAACGGAAAGCTTAAAATTAATAGGTTTATTCTTATTAATAAACTATGAATGTTAACAGTCAAAGAGATGGGAGTAGAAATGAAAACAATTTGTTGCATAATACGTTGTTGACCAAGAAATATAAATATACATCCACAGATAATAAAATTTATCGAGGGAAGTTCAAACCCTATCTTATTTAACGGGCATTCATTTCTTCGGCCTCTAAACCGGAATACTGAGCAGAGAGCGGCGCTTTATCTGTAGAATGTTATGGCTCTTCTATGGTTTAATGGTAATGCGCCAACATCGCATTGTGGATGTCGCTATATGGGGTTGAAGGCTCTGAGCAGATGTTTATCAACGCAGAAGAGAAGGACGTCACCAGAACACTGTGCCATATTGAGGGACCCTGGGACTGAAATTTCTATTTTCTATATTACTATACCTACAAATTTCAAACTTTGCATGCCTAATGGGTTTTACATTAGAAAATACCACACCAACTTTTAGTAGTCATTAGTTTTGAAGAAATTAACTTTTTATTTTTATTTTAATTAAAGGTCATGGCAATATTAAAGTTAATGCATGCGCATCAATAACCATGCTAGTCGAATAACTCTGTTATTTTTTCATTCCTACTAACTCTATAAACAACTTCAGTCTCTGTGTAGAAGAACAATGCATTACTTTTAGGAAATTTTTTTTTTTTTAATTTTGTAGTACATTTAATTTTTAGTACCTTTTGCATTTAAAATTTTGTTACAGCCAAACAAAGTCTTAAATTTTATAGCTTGAAACTGATATTGCAGACCCATATATGGAGCATATGATCAAAAAAATTCAGAGCCCTAGCTCTAAAACTAAAGCAGTGGGAGCAGATATTGTATTAAAAAATGTAAAATGGAGAAAAATCAATTTTTCTAAAAATATGCACTAAAATAGTAATTACATTATCCTGCACACTACTTACACTGTTCTGCACATTATTTACACCGTTCTTCACATTATTTACATCGTCATCTCTACTGCTATGTAATGGTATTTAGAACATCCTTATAATTTTCACTAATGTAGTTTGCTATTTAAATTACTACTTACACTATGTATTATACATAGCTTGCACCTAGTTCTTGAAATATTGCAAATTTCTTCTGGCTTTTACAAATATAGTTTGAATAGCATTCGCATGTTCATATATGTCCATTTGCAAATGTGAAAATCTGCTCCCAATATTTGCTTTTCCATCTATCTTTCTTCTTTTCGTTATTTTTATTCAACGGCCAATACCAACATGATGAAACAGCATACATTATGCTGTTTATATAGTTAACAATACACTACATTACAGGAAAAGCAAATAATTTCCGTATACACTTATTTCATTATTTAAAACAAACTGTAAACAAAAAGCACATTTCTCTCATGGAAGTCGCCATTATACTTTGGAGCAAACACAGGCAGTCAAAACAAGAATGAATCTACAAGTATTCGCTCAGTTTATTGCAAATAACACAGAATAATCATAGATATTCTGAACTGTTTCGTATTTTCTTAGGTGCTAAAACACTCAAGGTGTGCTGACGACATTTTATATGGCATTTATGTTTGAATGTCTTCTGATTAAACACTTTGTATTGAATACATAACAATAATTTGCCAAACGGTTTCTAGATAGTAGCACTAAGCTATGCCTCAAGATTTTAACGCAGATTTAGAGAAAAAGCTGCCGAAAAACGACCAGAGTTTTCAAAAACAGGCCATCATGCTGGATAAGGAAGAAAGGGGGCATTTAAATGGCCACGCCCCGAACATTTAAACCCTCCGCCAGACCTTTAAAATGGCGGAAATAAACCACTCTTACCATAATTCAATAAGGGAAGGTTTGGGAAACATTTGTTGTGGATAACACAGTCTTAGTACCTCCGCCTCTTGCTGGCCTAAGCATAGATATTTTCTCTGCGACTGCATCACTAAATGTGTTGTGTCTTAAGAAACTGTTTGTTATTCTGTATAGAGTGTCCCATTTAGATAAGTTTGTGTATCAGACCTGCATGCCTGGTCGTTGACAAGACCTTCTCCTCATCCAGAGACACCGTGACAGTAAAGGTTCCAACCTGGAAGCCCAGGGTGGCAACCTCCTTCGCCCGCAGTGGCTGCTGAGTTGTGGATTGATCGGGAAGCAATCCAAGCGGATGGCCAGGAATGGCTTAAATTTCTTTCAAAAGTGATTAACTGCTGTTTAGGAGCATCCTCTCGAGCACTTTTGAGGGGGATGAAAGGAGGTTGTTAGACGGTATGGGATAAGTGTACTGGGTTCTTTCACAGTTTCAAAATGCAGGTCACCCAAGCGTCTCTCCACTCTCATCAAAAATATCCCAAGGTGAGGAAAACATTTAATACCCTTGTCAGGAAGAGTACAGCATTAAGGAGATGGTGGCGGAGTATAAGGGTTATATTCACGAAAGAAATGTCCCGGAAACCAAAATTTCTTGAATCGAAATAATGAACATTGTAAAAGTTCAATCTGCTAGATCGAATGATCTGGAAACAATCGCGGTAAAACAACCAGGCGCTCAGTTCCAGCTCGTGACATCAAACAGTGACTTTTTTTGGAGAGTTTATTCATCGGCGACAAATAACAAAAACGGTGGAATGGGGTGACTCGCACATAATCCCTGGTATTCGCTGCTGTCGTGGGAGTATTAGTTTGATAATTACTTCTGTTGATCTTGATGGATACACGAGCCAACGAATGAACAATTCCAAAACGCAGATCAGTGTGAAATGTTACTATTGGTATTATGGAATCTGCAGGATTTAATAAAATAAAGAAATGATAATTTAGACCTGTTTAAAGTGTGTGAAGATTGAAAACGAACAAGTTAAATGTTTTGATGAGTTCGATATTTGGTTGTATTCGGAAATATATCTCTTATAAACAAGTTTTCTTGCTAAGTTCAGAGTCCGAAGTGAACATACGATTCTACGAATGTATTTAGGTAGCTTATGTATGAGATCAATTATATCCTGGCCGTTAGGCCGGGCCATGGTTGAGTAGTTAGAAAGATCGACTCTCACCAAGGCGGCCCGAGTTCAAATCTAGGTGACCGCAAAGTGAGATTTGTGGTGGACAACACAGGCCTGGGGTGGCTGCTATCTAATTCCACCTGTCATCTTCATCTCATGTGCACTATACATTTCATTTTTCGAACCGTCGCTGAGCAGATGTCTGGACAAGAGTTCCACGGTCATTCTGAATGCTATTTTTCACCATGATTGGTCCATTAACATGTGTGCCATATTGTTAACTGATACTTGAAGCCAATTTTGAAGTAAGCATTTTAGGATGAGACTTGGCTTTATTAAAATATTCTCCTGTTATTCTCGGTAAGAACATGTCTTAGTCGAATTTTTCGCTCTCCCTCTTACGAGCATGTATTTTTCATTCATTATTCATTAAGAAACTCGTAAAGCTTCAAAACGGTACTTCCAATAAATTTTCTGTTGGAATCTAACAATTCTTCTATTTTATTACCTAATCGACGGGTAACGTACAAAACTAAACGGGAAACACGAATAGGTATTTCATCTGACGAAGGGAGAGTAGCGTACGAACGCTACAATGAACCGAAATTCAAGGAACTGATCCTTCAACAAGAAACAGCGCAGGTGTTCAGCAGCAGCTTAGAAGCTTACCACATACCGAATTGAATTTAAATTCGATTTCCGATGCACAAACTGTCCCTTCTGGCTATTTCACTCAAGCAACTCAACAAATGTTTGCAGTCCATGTCTCCATCACACTACTACAATTCTGTATTGCGACAGTTTTATAACTGGTCTTCATAATACCTATTCACACAGAATGACGTCCGCTATTCCGTGAAGAAGTAATTCATATTTGTTAAATGGAACTTTTATTGCTATGGGGAATATGTCCTTTACACAGTGGGTGTCCATCAGTATGTACTGTGTTCCTCTCACGAGAAGGAAGCTATAAATAATGTATATGATATCAAGTTGTCTAAGTCTTGTTGATATGTAGACTACTTTTATCCCAGATGTAATCGTTTTCAGTAAACGTCAAATTCTTTTTGTTGGAGGAAACAGCAATTGGTGTAGATAATATATATGTTAATGGTATCATTGTGCTACTGTTACCTCTTTAGTCGACAGAGAGTGTGTCCCTGGGTTACCTAGTTACCTGAGGATTGGTATAGTATACTTTCTAACATAATCACTGGGTCAATGCGTCTAAAAACGCTTCGATATAAATTTGTTTATATCTTTTTTAAAATGTACGAGCCTCAACATTATTGTCTCGAAGCCGTTATCTACGATAGCGCGGCTAGTGTACACAAAGAGCTGGCAGATAACGAAAACGCCGATAAATAACAGACGGATAGTGTATCACGGAGGTAAAGGTCTTGCCGGCATAGATTAAGTTACGCTTCTGGAAGGTGATAGAATATTCGGGTTCTTTATTATTCCGGAAATATCTAGAATTATCAATGAGGTATTTAAGAAGGCGAAGACTCGCCAAGAGGCAGTCGCGAGTTGTGATTAAACAGTAAACAGCTGTGAACAAATGTTGTGTAACGAGAGCTGATTGTTATTGTCATCGACCTTGGTAGACTGTGTGTATGTGACGTAATGTTGTTACGTGAGAATTGAACAGTGTATTTCTACGGAAATAAAGAACATTTAGAATTCCGCAAATTGGACTTTTAATTCTAAGAACCCACAAAGTCACATTATTTTTCTCAATACACACATGATGCAGAAGATGACAACAAACAGCTTAAAACCACAGCAGAATTACATGAGTGAACCATTACATACTCCACATGATATATATTTCACAAAGGAGGACTGATACTGCAAAAAATGTAACCGTAAATAATCGCCATAGGAAGGCGATTTGTCTCCCGGTATCATCTTAAGAAAATACAGAAGTTTTCTAACGTTCTGTATAATTAATGCCTTATGAGGAAACACTTCCCAAAGAAATTTATACAATCGGTAGTCATCCGGTAGAATCCGGTCATACTTTTACCGCTTCCATATAACAAACAGTCCGACCTACGGATGTGGAGCCCAAGAACAAACTGTGGATCACCTAGTATTTGAAAGTTCGAGATTGGAAGATCAACGGAAGATCGGAAGATCATTTGCCAGAGTCAAATGAAAACATGGAAAGTGGACTGGGAAAAAAGAAAAATTAGTGAAATATTATATAAAAGAATTGGTGAACATTCTAAAAACTATTCCAGTTGATAGATTATTAAAACATTTAATTATGTATCTATTAATTTATTACTAAGCAGCCAATGTATGCCAATAATGTTAAAACATTGTAATTTAATAATGATATAACTATCCTGAAACAGGACATGTAGTATTACAAACTATGTAATGGACCATGCTGTAATTAATTAATGAAAAGATCAGTAGTCATTCCGGGGAAAACCAAGTAGTGATTCCAAATTTCGACGCATTATGCTGTTAAACAATAGTGAGCAACATTTTATAAAAATTAAAATTCGATAGGATTTTTACAAAACATTTACTTTAAAAAAAGACTTCAGTGAATGGAAGTTTGGATTTACTGCCCAAAAAACACGGTGGCTGCTTGATGAAAATTTATCCTTCACTAGCATAGATGTCGGAGAATTTGATGCAGCATTGTTAAACAATGTAAGGAAAATAGGTTGCCCCATGAATATGTACGAACTAGCTATGGACCACTTTCAGATTAGGTATGCCAAACTAAACAAAGAGGGACATAAAATAGAAAACGACTAACCCCAGGTGCCAAAAGCAGCCCGGGCTTTGGAATAATGTTATACACCATCCTGCTGAATCTGAATGTTATACAAGCATCAGAAGTTATCGCCTTTGCTAACGAAAGGAAAGAACAAACTGGAAGTTCAAAACTATGTGAAACAGGACATTGGCGAGATTGAACGCTGGTCTGAAGATAATAAAGTTCATTGAGACCAAATCAAAGTTATTAATAAAATGAAAAAAGACAACTACATCAGCAGATATATAAACAGGTAAACAATAGAAGACAAAGAATATGTTTAAAACTTGACAAACATGTAAATTAAAAACATGATAAAACTAATTATTTTAATTCATACCTTAGCAACGTGTACAAAACAGAACTGGTGAATATGAAATAAGGATCTGCACAATATACAAAGGAGCAATTGAACCAATTGAACCAATTTTGACATAAATTGTACCAGTATGAGAGGAAGTTTCGAAAAGCCAACCGAACCTTAAACAACTCCAACAGTGCAGCGATTATACAATATAAAAGTAGAACAATATACTATGATGTTCTCACTCGATGATGCATTAAATCCAGAACGCAGCCAATTGACATTGTAAAAGAAGGAAAGGGTAGCTATACACACGAAGAGAGAGAGAGAGAGAGAGAGAGAGAGAGAGAGAGAGAGAGAGAGAGAGAGAGAGAGAGAGAGAGAGAGAGAGAGAGAGAGAGAGAGAGAGAGAGAGAGAGAGAGAGAACATGGTACCTCTGTCGAACCAATAATTGGACTCATCCAGCAGGAAAATGTCACACAAAAGAAACACAGGATGAGATTGCATATGACATCGAGATGTATACACATGTTAGCAAAACAGGGGGGAAAGTGGGATCAGCAGTAAACATTATTTTAACAAAAATTCTAATAGGCATCTAAGGAATAGACTTCATAGGCAGTACATAAATAAATAATGGGTTTTAACAATTATTATTAGCGATCATAAAGACTCCACAGGAATTCGGGCAAGTGTAAGATACACCAAACAGTTTACACAGAGAGTAAACTAATATTATCAACTGCAAATTAAATGAACAATCATTTTTTATTACACAAAACATACGAAAACAGTCATCTGCACTAGCACAAATAATAAATCCATTTGGTGGAAATATAGGTAGTCGAAAGCTTGGCAAAACAAATAACTATAGGTGGATATGACTACTAATTTCCAAAAACAAAATTGGGAACAAAAATCTATGAAGCGAACTTAATCAGTGGCAGAATATGTCCACTTCTGACGTGATAGCTTGTCTGCCTCACGTTTAGAAGGTTTCAAGTTTGAATCTCGGTCTCAGGGAGAGTTATATCGATACGGCCTTTCCGGAGATTTCCTTTATCCTGAAAGAGGAAATCTGGGAACTCTAAGCATTCGGCTATTTAGAGCATCATTTCGCCCATTTCATTCATCGTTCGATATGATTTAATGATGCAGGACGTTAATTAAAAACAAATAAATACACAAAATAAAAAAGTGAAAGCCACAACCATATCATTATTGCCAAAAATAAAGGATAGATTTGAAATAAGTCTACCATCCAGCCCAGTATTTACAACAATCCTTAAAATACACGTGAAAAAGTATCATATTTCACAGATTTCACATAGAAGAACATTGTGAAATATTCTATAAATTTAACAAAGAAAAAATCGAGAGAACACAGCAGTTAAAAAACAGGCATCGAAAAGCTTGCTACTAGTACATATAGTCGGTAAACTTAGAAGCTTCAAGTTAAGAATTGTAAATATCTGTTGGTAGGTAGATGCACACTAGAAAATACGTATTAAACTTATGTGTAACAATAGATATTGACAAAGAGAAACAAAGTGCAATGTAGAAAATATTGATTCAAAATATTACGCAACTACTTTTAGAGTACGATGGTAAACGGCAACCTAATGTGTCAATATAGATAACATGCTGTAATATTCTATTACACAAAATAACATTTTAAAAGATAACAAGAAGTATTAAAGCAAATAATACTGCAAATGTAACGCAGCATGCTGTTATTTAAAAATAAAAATAAAACAAATATGTACGAGTTTACATAAGAAACGCACACTCACACACACACACACACACACACACACACACACACATATATATATATATATATATATATATATATATATATACATTACATACTTAGAATACATGCGTGTATATACATTCAGATGTATTCAAAAAATGCTATTTCTCTTCAGAGCGTCTCAAAATGTACCATCTATGAAATCTCTCTACTGGTATTTTGAGTAAAATGTAATTCTTCCTCTACCGAATATAGCAGGGATAATAAATACGAATGACTGGTTCCTACTTGAAAACAGTATAACTAATTTAAGATGTATAAAAATAGAAAAAATTATGTCGGACATAGCCTCAGAGAAAACTGAGTCATTAATCGTGTGCTTTAATGGAATGTTATATTTTAAGTGTAATAAGATTGTCTATATCGCAGGGTTATCCAAAATTTCATAAGAAATGGAATTTCAATGCCTATTCCGATAATTATGTAACATTTGCCATGAAATGTATGTTTTACGGTATAGAATGAAACTCTTTCTGAGAAAATCAAGTACTTGAAAATCATTTATATTAAATGTTAGATTAAAGCGGATAGATTAATTTTTAGTCTGTCAGAATCTTGGAAAATGCTGAACAAAAATTCCAAACTTGGAATTTAAACTTTTATTTTTTGAATTATACTGCTTACAAAGAAACATGCAGACAGATGCACATACACACTCCCAAACGCACGCACGCACACACACACACGCAGACACACACACACACACACACACACACACACACACACACACACACACACACATACAAACGGCCTTTTTAAAGAATTCTTTGATATTATTTAGTGAAATAAAATTATTCAATTATTCAATGGAACAATGGAACACTTCTTACAAGTACATAGGTATTTGAAATTTTAAATAGATGAGAATGCCCAGCTCCTAACTAGTAAACGCTACAACAATTTTATCTGACCTAAAGTGTGAACTTTTGTAATATCTACGTTTTTGTTCGGTAATTTTCTTTAATATCTACAGCTAATAAAAGGTAATTCAGAAACAAGAGGTTATTAGCAGAACTTAGAACTTCCCTTTAAACATTTTAAACATATGATATTTTAAAATATTATTATAACTGTTTTTCAGAAAATCAGAACCAAGCGAAGTTCGCTGTTGACGGGGTTTGTTTGAAATCTTGGTATCTCATACTAGAAACATGTTGACTTACTACATGGCAAACCGAGAAGGCATATGGGAAAAAATTCGCAACACAGAGATGTTTACCTCAGCTTATCGCACATACACAGTGAGTCCAGTGTATTTATACTCTGTTCAGATATAATCATGTCTTCTGGATAGCAATGTATCATACATCTGCAGGCGCGAGAAAACTTATCATATAGACACACGCAGCTGCCAATCACTCAATTTGTGTTTCGTAACTTACTTTACGTCAACTTACTAATATTTCACTCTGCTAATCGACCAGATAAGACCCGATAAGGAATGATCCAGCGCTGGTCACCTGAAGGTCAATACGCCTAAATGCTCTGTCGAGTAATACATGCCATGTTTGTTACTTATTAGACATTCCGTATTTCAGTTCTGGTATTTACAAATATAGACAGACTGATGGAGAGACAAGGAGCGTGCTTGAGGACCTTTTTAAAGAATATATTAATTGCTTTCAGGGATCCCAAAACAAGCACTATCGGTTACTGCTCCAAACATTTAATTTCCCACCTGCACATCAGATGAAGTCAACTGATGATTTAGAACTTAGGCATGTGTTTACCAATACTCATGAAAAAACTACTTTTGCCAAAAATAAGAAATAGCTAACTTTGCTTATATTTTCGTTTTACTATCCTTAAGCAGCTTAAAAATATAATATTAAATACGAATGAAGTGAATGCTAGAAATGTTCTATTCAAATTCATTTTTAAAAGATACCTGCTACAACGGCAAAGTGGAATTCCACATATAGTTGTTTGCTGAAGTAAGTCTTTACTTTCTAGGTCCGGAACGTTCTTCAAGAAACTTCACACCTCGAAGCTTTGTTTTCTTTGGACCTCAAAGTGATGTTTATATTTGCCCTCATTAACTCTGGAGACACGAAAGACAAAAGCGAGAGCATAAGTTCAAGACAAGCTCTGTGTACAAGGAGCGACCCCGCTTCTGTGCCAACTTTGTTAGGATACCTTACCAAAGGTAAACTAAAAGTACAGGGAGTTTCTCAAACAAATGCTCTATGAGAAACCCTCATAGTGCTTTAAGGTTGTTAAAGCACTAAGGTTGTTGTTACTGAACAGCGCCAATGAAAAGCACCTCAGCTTCGAGGGAATATTTACGTGTTGAGAACATGTTAAGTTCTCGGTTAAACAGAACAATAAATTGTCAAAGAGTGTGTATTTCACCAGCGAAGTAAGTGTTCAAAATGAGGACTCCCGATAGTATTTGAAAGGGTTCAAGTACTGAATAACTAGATAATGAAGCGTTCATTTACACTAATTATTGGTGCAAGCGCAAATAGTTAAAACCATTTGCATTTGTAAAATGTCTGAAACTTGGTTGAATGGGTCAAGCAAAACACCGACCATAATAAAATATCTACTACGAACTATAAATTTATATCTATCTGCCAGTGGAAAACATGGAGATTATTGTATTTTATAAACACGTATAATGTTATAAAACTGTTATTTGTATCATAATATCAAATTATAGACCACAAGAGGTAAAACAAGGGTAATAAAATTTCTGAGCTGAACAGGAAGGATTTAAACCTAACTTGTAATGGCAGAGTGGTAACCTGTAAAATATCATTTAGCCAACGCTACCATGTGAGCCAAGGTTTCCATACGAATATGTAACCGGAGACTTCGAACTCCCACCTCGGAATTTTACACATCTTTTACAATTTCATATACCTACACAGTGTTTAGAGCTTGTTTTCGTAGTTTTAACGCAAATAAAAATACTGCATCCGCCATTACAATTACTGAATGAGATATAAACGGCCATAATTTCGGACAGAAGGGATGACAACCTAACTATTTATTACCAGTATTAGACATGGCTGTACAACGAAAACACGTGTTGGCTGAAGATTTAAATCAAATTGGTCCCACTGTGTAGATCTGCCATTTTGTGTTCCAAAGTTATATTCAACTGATGCATGTGATAGGCTGTTCTTTCAGGGGCATGTTTAAAGGTGTGTGAATGTAGGCTAATGAATAAAAGTTTCAAACTCGCCTAAAATTGCTAATGGAGCTCTCTGGTACGGGAATGATGATTTTGGAATCGACATACATTGTGATTGCTTTCTGTCCCATGCGGTACTTATGCACTGAGTTATCTACCGCTTCTCCACTTTATTCAAGAAAGGCATAAGTCATATATGTCGCATAGCACGTTGCGCAAATTAAAAATTAAATACGGGCAGGTCGCTCACCTGGTATATGTAACTGTAACTAGGAAGTCCTTTTCCGCCTTGGTATGATGATGGGCTAACACTAATGTGTGGCACGCCTCTGTAGTTGGGCGGTGGCGTGTCTGGCTCACATTCAAAGGGTCTCGAGTTCGAATCTCGGTCAGGGTCAGTTACCCTAATGTTTCGTGGTTTTACCTTATCCTGGAAGATGGATGTCCGATAACTTTAATCTCCTGGCACTCTAGAATTATTTTAACATTATTTCATCCGTTTCATTCGTCGTCGGATATTACTTACGTTGCAGGACGTTAAATTACAAAACACACACACACACACACACACACACACACACACACACACACACACACACACACACACACACACACACACACACACACCGATGTATATCATAGGCTTTTCCTGAAATCAGTTATTTCGCGAAGATCCTACGCAGATCATCAAAAGGCGGTGTGTACCATTTTATACTTACACTCCCTGACAGGGCTCCAAAAGCTGGCAGTTAACAAAAGTTAGGTAAGGATAGGTTAACTTACCAAAAGTTAGGTTAAGTTAGATGAGCTCAGCTATGCTCTGGTTCGTGTTACATCAAATGCATAACAGATTCCTCCTTTACAAAATGAATAACGACAGAACATGTACACTGACAGATTTCGACGTACCATAATGTAAGTTATGTAAGTTATTATGCTAGCGAAATTACGATCTTCAGAAAAAGACACCTCCATATATGAGGCACACATATTATAAGTACAACATTGCATTACGTTAAATCTTCAAAACTTTGCCTCGCAATTTACACATGATGGTACTATGATCCTTGCTTCAGCATGAACTTTAGCAATTGTTATAGTTATTTAGAGGCAAACGTCTTTCTCCACTTCACTCCCCCCCACCCCGCTCTTCCAATTGACAGAAAATACTAGTTGCAAGGCATGAATTATGGAGCAGCTGGTGGAACGAATTGCGGGGAAAACAGAAGAACCTGCAGAAGATCTGCCAAGACACAGCTTCGTCCACCAGATATCCCATTGGATGGAACCAGAACCGCCTTACGATAAGCGATTGGTGAAACTATTCGGCCGCAGTGCCGCCTTTTAAAAATTGCATGGGTGAATATTGGATGGCGATAAGAGAGAATTAGACCACATTTGTAAGACGAAGAATCATGACTTGAAGGGAAACATTTGTATGTCCATCATAATCAATTTTGCTGTTTTGACAATGCGCTTTATAGTTGTAACTTACTTGACTTGCAATAGTTATTATCTGTAACCTGGATATAGTTTTGAATATTTTGACAGTGGAACTGTTACTGAAAATTAACATTTCGCTCACCTTTAAACGTACATGTAACCTGGACCATTCATATCGCAGCTGGAAGTCCTATTATAAATTTGAAATAATTTTTAATGCACAGAAATAAACTAATTACATTTAAAGGTAACCAATATATAGGCAAATCAGAAATTGCGTGATATCAGAAATTGGTTTTAAAAAGTACTACATTTAATTTTGCGAAAAGAATAATTTATGCTAAAAATAAAAGATTTATAAAATACTCTCCTACTTAATCTCTGGTTTATCAGGCTAAAATGCCTGAGAGACAAAACAGGGAAACCAGAGTGCAACTTTAAAGCAAACTCTGATAATGAAAATACCGCCGCCGCATTTTCAGCCTGCTGTTGTGCAGAGTCAGTACCGCAGGCATAACTCAGTTACTAACCCCACAGAGCATGTATGTCAGTGAAAGCAAGGGTTCCTGCTCTATTAATGCCAAGCTTCCAAACAACCCCTTTCCAGCATAAAATCTGGTTTGCCTAAGGCAATTACCTGGAGATAAACATTATTGGAAACTGTGAATCTACTTTCTTCAAACACTGCAGTAACCGCAGGCTTTACTTTAATGCATAAACAAATTACGTTTTTGTTAGACGCTTTAAGTGTTCCATTTGTTTTTCTAAAGTCGTATACTTGCGGCACAGAAAGTTAACTCTACTGTTACAATGATTGCAGCGTTTATTGGACAGGACATCGTTAATCAATATTATAGATAAAGTCTCTATTTCCGTGAAAAAAGACATGTTTTAGAATGAAAACAGTGTAGTGACTGTAGAACCTAGAACAGAGTAACACAGAATTCTTCAAGGTTTATTCCACATGGCTACCCCTAACTTCCACCCGTAATATGCTCTAGTATTCAAACGCACCCCGTACCTGATTCGATCCTTTAAAATGGTCATAGAAGTGACCTTGACATTGCATTTAACTGATTTGATGCAGTCCATGCAAGAAAGCCAAGGGGTGTCAGGTCAGGGGAACATGGGAGCCTAGATGCGGTGTGAACACTACCTGGAAATATGTTTTGCGGATATTAATGAACAACTAGAGCGAAATGAAAGGTTGCCTAGCCCTGCTGTAAACCACCGTTTTACTGGACGTTACATTTGCAGTTGGAACATGTCCAGTTGGGCAATGCTTATGACTGCGGGTTCTGCGAAGAAGATTGGTCTATATATCTTAGACTTTCTAATCCCCAACTACATAATATTTTGGAGTGTTTCCTTCTGACTCGAAGATATCTGTCCACACTTACCAGTTTTTCCTATTGATCATGCCACACGTGTGGAAATTGGCCTCGTTGCCAAAAAGCATTTTGCCGCAGTTTATCCTCTTCGACTGCTTGCAACAGGTTGCCACACATGGCCTCGTGAACAGCATAGTCCGCCCCTTCCAGCTTATGACGGATTAAGAGATGCCATAGCTGTTTTATAAAGCTGTAGGGGAACTTTTCCACATTGTCGATAGTGCTACACGCAACTTCCGACTTAACCTCCTGGTTGGTGCTTTTGGCCTTCTGGTAATTGCACCTTCTACTTGTTGATAGTTTGAGCCGGCAGAGCAGACCTACAGGGAAATCCTCATCCTGCACCTTACAGGTCTTAAATTTGTGAACCAGTAATCTAATATTAGAACTAGCTGGAGCAGTTTTCATAATTACAATATCTGCCTAAATCTGCCTTTAAAATGAACATTTAACACGCGCCGAAACCACAGTATCCCTTTAGCATTCTTTCATCAATATGTATATGTATGCATGTGTGCGTATGTGTGCTTGTATGTACGTATATATAGGATATATGCATATATATATATATATATATCTTTCACCCGAAGTGTATAAGAAATACATAGTCGACAATTTTCACGGAAATGAGTCGAGGCTTACTGAGGCTGACGAAGTGAAGTTTTACAGGCAAGTGGGTTGCTGGCAATTGATAGGCTAAATGTGCATAGACATGCATGTTTTAGTATAATGTGGAAATTTTTTATAAATAGCGCAGGATACTTAAACCTTGAGTTACTCACAGACTTATTTATAATTTTGGCACATAAAATGTTCTGGATTATGCAACTTTAATTTAGTTTCCTTCAAATTTTCTATATGCTTTCTTTGAGGGTAGTAAAGAGGTCTAACGTATTATTTGTTGATAGCAAGCGTAGTTTCAGAGTTTCAATTTTCTAACATTTAATACCTGTAATTTAAGTATTTACTTTGAACGCTTTGGAGGAACTAAGTAGCCAATGAACCGTAGTACGGGAGTGAAGTTCGGGATGCATAACTTACTATCTGCAGAGTCAAGGACAAGCTAAGAGTAATACACAACAGGTGGACGAGGTTCAAGTTTAAAGTAACTGGTTGATTACCGAAAGAAGAAAATCAAGGAGATGGACAAGACTCTGAAGCCTTGGTTGGAAACCTATCTAGTAGAAGGAAAAGTTCGATTATACGGTTAAGTAGTTGTACGATTTCAATAACTGTGTGTATTAAGGCGGGCTAGCCATTCAAATCTAGACATCGCAAGTTCGAATACCAGTTATTGCAGTCCAATGTGGCAAAGTAAAGAAGAGGCAACCCAAGAAAATAAGCAGTGTTTTGTCTTATTTGAATGTAGATGGGGTTATGTTTCTTACATTTGCATGGAGTTTAGGTATTTTAAACAAATAATCACAAATTTATTTAAAAATTAATATATATATATATATATATATATATATATATATATATATATTCTTAGAATATGTATAAAGAACATAAATACTATATTTCATTCCTGCACTTTATAATAAATGAAATTGAAGAAAACAATAAAGATATAAATTATATTACATTTTAGTAAATATAACACTTTAAATTTTTAGTAAAACACCTTAGTATCAAATATACAACACCAAGTACCAAAGCTCAGTTGGTTAAGTCCTGGTCGAGGGTTCACATCTGGCTCTGACCAACGGTTTTATCCGGCCTGACCGATATTCTCAAGTGTGCTTAAAAGCGACAGCCCCATGTCAACAGATTTATTGCCACGTAAATGAACTTCATCTTGACGAAATTCTGGCAAACCGGTGGTGCTGGTATAATTCTGATAACTGAGTTTTATTAATATTATATCATTAATAATATTAATAAATCACTATTATCATTAGACACTAGGGATTTAAGTAATGGGAAGAATATTTGGCAAAGCGGAATTTGCAACTTTTTAATCCATAAAACGAAAAAGGTTTAGTGAATGATTAATTTTTATGTTAATGCTACAACCCTTACTTTTCAAGGAAAGAGTTTGAATATTTTAAGCAATTTAATACTTTATTACAAAGAGAAATTAGTCAGCACTATGATTCTCTTTGTAGTTCAGAAAACAGGTTTCTTGAAAAATTAGAAACAGAGACGATGAAATTAATTTATGGTTATATTATAATTTGGAGATAGATATAAGTTGAAGAAGCTAATTGAAATTAGCAAACTCAGGCACATATAGAATATAACCAGCTTTTAGAAACGTGCCCCATATATGAGCAATTTCCACGCCAGTAAATGTACGAACATGAGAATCTCGGTTTTAAGCGAACTGGTGTGGAATCGAAACTGTAACATGAAGACCAGAAACTCAGAACTCAACGACTTGCACTACTCATGTCGAAATCTCTGGGTCAGAATGGTACTTGATTTTGGCTTCGAATTAATCACCACTTAAAATAATTTCGCCTCCCAGACCAGTAGCTAAGCTAATGAATCTGTCAGTCACAAGGGTCAGCAGCTATAATGTGACAAAGGAAAAGGCTTTTGCGGCTATTTTGTCATAACCCCAGCTGATCCCTTTGAGTTAAATGGAATGTGTGCTTTAGCCATTTTTTAAACCGTGATACTATATGGTATGTGCTGCACCTCTATTTGACAGATTTTACTGTATACTCAAAGCCTTTCCTTTGTTGCAGTATTTGAATTAACAAATCCATTTATAATAGGTACACCCTTTGCGCTGGCGACAGCCTGAATTTCATTTTAATAGATTTATCCATGCACTCAAAGAGCACTTCGCTTCGTGAAAATCACTGGCTAGAATCAAAGTTCCCAAGTCTCATTGAAATTAGTCTGCCGTTTCTATGGCCACCCAGTCAAGCTGAGTTTATGGGAGCTGGTGGTTTTGTTGAATTCATTTCTTTATTTCTGGTATGACCATTTTTGTTCAACTTCATTATTTTTCTTTACTTCCTCTTAAGACAATTGATCAGGTTCAGGATTATGAATGCAGATGCTTAAATATTCATAACATATTTTTGTTCGTTCAGAAACAGCAATTTTATGATTATAACTACGTATACGAATCAAAATTGAAGAACATATGTCAATTATTTGGTTGGTCGTTTTTCTCTCTCTTGACCTGTGAAGGTCAAGTTGCAAAAGTAGAATCTCAATAAAGGACTCAAAGCCATTGCCCGAAATTTTACCATGGACCTTTGGCAGGCCAGAGAAAACAGCACTGTTGACTATAACCTATGTAAAGGGAAGTTATCTCAAATAACTCAGATCTCCTTCCGATTTACCTGACGAGTCTGCTAAAGTATTTAATACGGAGTCGTTATATTGCCATATTACCCAGTTGAGTAGCATAGTGGTAAGGTAAGCTAAAGATATGTGGTTCAAATTTTGGATATGACATTGAATTTTTCAATTTTTCAATTTTCAATTAAAACTGTCCAATGGTTTGGATGCTTTGTTGTACTCCACTCATTCTTACATAGTTTTCATGTGATTCTAAATAGCTGCAAAATTGCTGCGCTTTAAAAATTTAGCGGTTGCTCTACTTTAATACTCTTTGGTCCGTTCCGCTTCTATCAAATTGATGTGCCAAAGTTTCAATGCCTTCCTGAGAGCTCCTTCCTAAAGGATAGTAATTCGGGCTACTCTCACTATACGTCAGACTAACATTTCGCATGGCATTTCCAGAAATAATTAGAATAATTTGATATTCTGAACAATACAGTCCATTTTAATTCTTTCCGGTACCTTCAGAATTTTTGTTTGTTTTTGTTTTTACACATGTTAAACACCAGGAGTTGCATCCACATAGAAGAATCGAATCTTTTATCACTGTAATTTATCAAAACCTCCTTCATTTTTCCTCGTGTTGTTCAACATATTGTGACTATAATATTTTTATAGGTTTAGATCAGTTTTAAATTCAAGCAATTTACGAATTTCGGACAAGAAATTATTGAAGTCCAGATATATGACTTCCTGGCAATATATATGAAGTTATTTCCAGAAATGTTCATGTTATGATAAAAGGTGTGCAAGTCCGTGAGAACCATGCATTCCTTCATGTGATAAGCGGATACTGGGACAGTGTGCCCTTTAAAGCTCATTTTGAGTATCTTCGACGTTGGAACTTTAGAAGCCAGGAATCTCCGCAAACGTTAAACCGGCAACTATCCACTCAGCAATCTTTATTGTTCTATGATTGTTATATCAGTTCTTTATTTTGTAGATTAAGATATTAATTACATCAGAAACGTATGTCATTGTTAAGAGAAACCTCTAATGACATCCCTAGCTAACCTTAGGAAGCTACCCCCTCAGCTACCCCCTAGACATCACATCTGGTAGAGACGCTACACCTGGTGATAAGCACCCGTGACGTTTCCGTCTTTGAACATTTTCAGTATTGTTCCACGGAAATGGTTCATTTTTTTTTTTTTTTTTTTTTTTTTTCATTTTTCATATCTATATATTACTCGCTAACCGAAATCTGTAAAAGTTTAATCTCAATTTTCCATTATTTTGTCCGAACCCAATTTCACTTTTCTTTGCTGAAGTCTAAAAATGTGTATGGTCTTCATTTTCCTGATAAAAATTTTCACATTAAAATATGAGGTTCATTTACATGCTGTAAACTTGCGACATGGCACCATCGCTTTACTTCCCTTCTGAAGGAAGCTATCCCAAGGATTTTAAGCACGAAAAATCCGTTTCCCTCCTTTGGCGAACACGGAAACCAGAAGCTAGCATGACACCTCTAGATATGGAGGACAACTTTATTGCACATAGATAATTACTGTAGTTTATGGATAAACGATGAACAAGGTTAGCTACTAAGAGCATAATCATTGATGGGAAGAACTAATTAATTGGAGGAATGACAGAGAGATAGCAATTGACAAATACTTGAATGTACCTATAAATATAGGAAGCCAGATTTAAAATGATTTGTTCCGTTAAATTGAAATTCCGCTAGTAATTCATATTTGGATAAGTAATTTCCAGGCAGATAAGCAAATGCTTTCGCTTGAACTGTCACAAGAATGCAGTTAGGGTACGCTTAAAACTTCACGCAGAAAAAGCCTTATGAAGAAATGAAAGTGAAAATTCTCAAAACCTAGCTAGCGCAGGATGACTTGATTTCTGATACGTTACTAACAGTACTAAAGCTGGTACAAAATTATGAAATGAAATATGTAGTGTTTGACGCCCGCTTTTACTACATGCGGCACCATAGGCGGTGACACTGATGATATATGAGATGAAGATGGAGCACCGGTGGAATGCGATGGCGGGGGAAACCGGAGGTCCCGGAAAAAACCCGTCCCAGCGCCGTGTTGTCCTCCACAAATCTCACTTTGCGGTAACCTGGGATCGAACCCGGGCCGCCTTGGTGAGAGCCAAGCACTCTAACCACTGAGCCACGGCGCGGCCACGAAATTATGAAACAGAGTGGGGTTTAGATAGATAAGATGGTGAATTATAGATTACTGTTATTTGCTTGCTGATTGATTCTTGGAAAAATGGGTGAATGTGTGTACATGTGTGTGTGTGTGTGTGTGTGTGTGTGTGTGTGTGTGTGTGTGTGTGTGTGTGTGTGTGTGTGTGTGTGTGTGTGTGTGTGTGTGTGTGTGTGTGTGTTTGATTTGCTGCAGAATCAGCACCCGATTATAGGCTTCACTAGAAAGACTTAGCGCTTACATGAGTGGGCTTTTTTAGTGTAACATTTAAACCCTAGTTAAATTGGATACTTTTTACATTACACAGACAATCCCTGAGATAAAGATCTGTTACCTACCTCATTGAAACAAACGGTGCCAGATACATCAAACTGATGAATAATAGAGCTTCACATTAATCATATTGGGTAATTGTAAACACCACTCGCTACACCGTTTTAAGTTAAGCATAGATGAGAATTCGGCTGCACTTCATTCTACGTACACTAGCATGTGCAAAGGCTAAATAAATAAATAAACGATTAAATAAATAAACAATCAGATAAACAAATAAATAAACAAATAAACAAATAAACAAACAAATAATCAAACAAATAAACAAACAAACAAATAAACAAATGAATAAATGAATGACTGAATGACTGATTGAATGAATGAATGACTGAATGACTAAATCACTGATTGAATGAATGACTGACTGACTGACTAACTGACTGACTGACTGAATGAATGAATAAATGAATGAGTGGGTGAATGAACAGATACATAAATGGATAAAATGGATAAAAATGGATAAATAAACGGATGGATGGATGGGTGAATGGATGGATGGACGGACGGACGGATGGATGGATGGTTAACTGACCTTCGTCGTTCAGGATAAGGGAAAAACCCTGTAAACGCCTTATCCAGATAACTCACCCTTACCGAGATTTGAACTTGGGAACTCTTGAATGCTTGGCAGACACGCTACCATCTACGCTACCAAGGCGGGCAAGCTGCACTTGGAAAAACTATATCACTGACGCTAAAGGTAGAAAAGTTGCTTATGATGTTGGAAATTTGCATCTAAGGGCTAAAAAACGTATTTATGTTGCATTTCGTTTATGGCTCTATAGATACTTTACAGCCAAGAGAGGATTAAATAAATATTGTTTTATATTCTTTTGGTTTTGAGGAAAAGCTCTGTTAAAATCTTCAGATTACAAATGACATTCATTTATTCGGTTTGATGTTAGAGTTTTCATATCTCTGCTGGGTGCTTTCTAAATAAGCTAATTCTGCATTAAAAGAAACAAAAGAACCAGCAGCAACCGGAATGCCAGCTACCCGCAAGAAATCCACCAAAGCTTTTAGACGCAATTCAAATGTTATATTGTTTTGACTAAATATATTATGCATGCAGGAAACCAACTTGACAAGCAGAGATTCTGAAAAAAAAAAAGAATATAAATATCTAGAGAAAGTATACCAGAATATTGTAACATAGCAGGAAATCCCTCACTATAATTTTATATTCACTTGAACATAAATGATAATGGGATTTTAAACGCACACACACACACACACACACACACACACACACACACACACACACACATATATATATATACATATATACTACGTGCTGTGCAAGAAAACTTTGAATATAACGGAAATATAAAAGAAACTATGGAGGTTACCATAACACGTTAATACGGAATATTTTGGGACAGAGCTTGCATCCAGCCGTTACTTCATTTCTTGTCATAATGTCTTAGCATATCCCATAAGTTATCAAATCCTACTGAGGCAGTAATCCTCTCTCTCAATTCAGGTAGATCTACAGGTGGTGGAGGTACTACTTTACAAATTCTTTCCTACTGCAATTTTTGGAATTGTTAGTCCCCGCACAGAATCTTTAGGAGTGCGCGAAAACCAATTTAATCTCCGTATTGCCATCTCTTACATACATTCGCCCAGTACTCTTTCCTTTTAAGAAACACCGCGTCAGCTTTACCTGATTATATAACTTACAAATGTTACTACCAGAATAGACGTTAATACGAAATCTTCGCCTATGCAGTTGCTGAATTGTAGCAACTGTATTATGCTTTGCAAACTCTAAAGCTCAAAAAGCTTTGTGTTAATATTTTCGTTCCCGTGACTACAAAAAAAAAAAAAAAAAAAAAAAAAAAAAAAAAAAAAAAACATATGATCAGTAAAATTTAAAATTATGCAGTTGATATTCAATATAGCTTATGATTAAAAAATACATTTGTTACATGCCGTAGTGGAAACACAAAATATTGCTTTTTACGGCATGGTCCGAATCGCGGATGCAAGTGTTCCGCTCGCTGTCCAGTGCACTGGTGAGATCTTCATTCCCAAGCTCCTCACGCTACAGAATCACGAGTGATTTAACATGCATTATAATGAGTGGGTAGTAGCCATGTCATAAGATATTCTCTGAGATTCTGTGTAGGGTCCTAGAACGAACTCTTTGAACCTATAAAATTATTGTGTGCCAAATATAAAATAAAATAAAACTGGATTCACAATCTGCATCTGGATACATAAGCAAAGATGCATTTTTCACATTCTTCACTTAGCATTTACTTTTAGTAAATTGACTTTATTATAATCTAAATAGGTAAAAAATATAGTTCATACCCCCTATACTTATTTATTTTATTATTTCTACTGCAAAACAGCAGTCACACCAACAGGTTGCCAGCCGGTTACCAGCTGATATATGTTTATATATAAAACGTCTATTTACCCTACTTATGTATTAATTTAAGTTAACTTCTGACAACGAGTAATGTTGAATGCTGGTAGCCAGCAGCCTAAATAATCTGCAAATACAAATTAAATTTTGTAAAGCTTATTAACGTTCACAGCTTTTAAATATTTATTTACTGGAAATTAACCGATGTTTCTCACTAGCCGGAGGACGAGAAAGTTTGGAAAGGCAGTCAGAGTGACAGCCGGGATTTGAACCGCGGATCTGCTGTTTCCGTCCGGTTGCTCTGACATACTACGACAACCTGCCAGCACGACATTAAATTCCCCAACTGTCCCGCATTTTCTCCAGTAAACCACTATGAATTCTCATATATACATGTGAACAACTACCTTAATTGAGACATACAATGCTGAAAATAATTTAAGGCCCGTGCTTTATTTATTATTGTATACTAATAAGTACTATTATATAATCATTTATATATAATATATATAAGTATATAGGTGATAGGTATTGATAAACATAGGCCTTCTCTGAGATCATAAAACATCTAATATGCGGCTAAAGGCTATTTATGCCTATATTCATTTAATTATTGGAATATAGATTTATCTTTAGTTTTTTTTAAAGAAGACATTGTCAAGTTATTAAAAGTGAGATATCTTTTATATAGAAAATGAGTAGTTGTCAAACATTTTTTGAGATTACTCACTCAGATAAGATGTTCTTCATATCTCCATAAGCGCTTTTCGGTCAGGTTTTGACCATCTTCAGTGGGTGTTGACCAGCTACTAAGGTAGAGAAGAGCCGAACCTTCCAAGAAACTTCTGCTCCTGTGATTGTCATTTGGTTATCGCCTGATTTGTAATGCCAACTTCTGGGACTGGAACACTGTGGCTGGACACAGGTGGCTGATGGTCATCTGTGGTGTTGACTGGTTGTAACTGTTTCTCCTCTTTAGTTAATTACCTTGTTATCCAAGATAAAATTTACTCAATTTGTCAGATAGTAAACTTTTACATCAATATTTCTTAGTCACTTTAATAAGCTTCAAAATTAATTGCATAAAAAATATTTTACTTTTTTTCAGAGCGGGGGAGCCGAAGAATATTAACCTGATAGATGAGATCAGGGTTGCCTGGGATGAATGAATGATGAAGCAATTGGTGGGATGATTGTGGGGGAAACTGGAGGACCCGGAAGAAACTTACCCCAGCGCTATGTTGTCCACCAGAAATCCCAATTTTGCGGTCGATTGGGATCAAACCGGGGCCACCTAGGTGAGAGCAAAGCGGTTTAACCACTCAGCCCTGGTGCGGCCATATATATATTCAACATCTACTTTTTCCGGGGTTTTACTAATACATTAGCTATCATTAAAATTTATTCTTCTCTTTTCTCTACACTTCACTAACACAGCTAATGCTGTGAAAGTTTCTTCTTCTTTAATCCCTCATCTTTCAACTCTTCTTCTTCTTCTTCTTCTTCTTCTTCTTCTTCTTCTTCTTCTTCTTCTTCTTCTTCTTCTTCTTCTTCTTCTTCTTCTTCTTCTTCTTCTTCTTCTTCTTCTTCTTCTTCTTCTTCTTCTTCTTCTTCTTCTTCTTCTTCTTCTTCTTCTTCTTCTTCTTCTTCTTCTTCTTCTTCTTCTTCTTCTTCTTCTTCTTCTTCTTCTTCTTCTTCTTCTTCTTCTGTATTACCAAAACCTCTCCCATTTCCCCAAAATTCACTGCCTCTTCCTCATCCTAACACTGCATCCGATTACTACTCTCTCTCCTAACATGCAATATCTTATTATTCCCATGTCAAGAGTTAGTTCCATCCTTTTCCCAATCTTTCCTTGTCTCCACAAAGATCTGCTCTTCATCCCCTCGCATATATACTGCCCGCATGACAGTAAATGGCAGTACCGTCTTATGACAAGGTACTGCTCATAACTTCTTGGATCGGTTATGTTTCTCCTTACCACGAACGCACTGGAAGGTAGTACTTGCGTACAGATTGATGGGGATGACTGCAAGCATCACGACGGTTGCACCTATATCATATGGCGGCGAAGAAAGGAATTATACGGAGCACTTGACTACAAACTGAACTGCTAACATCTACGGCAAGGGCAAAGGCAGATTACGACTAAGGTGAATGGATCGATAATATTATTTTATATATACATTTTTATAGACTTATTGACATATTTTTCAGCACTTCTTGGATAATTGAAACATTACAATTTTATTTAGTTTCTTCACATGGTACGAAAGTGTACTTCTTTCGAAAATGGCGTCCTCAATAAAACCTACGGCTACACCTACACCACAAGAGCGATACCGTGACTTATCAGATCAGGATTTGCGTAAACGAAATTTAATACTTTCTACTCTATATTGATAATTTCGTCAGGTCGTTATCATCTTCGCTGACCCGCTGACAAACGACATTTTGCACTTGGTAAATCCAGCAAGAAAAATTTTCAGCATCGAAACCTTGCGCAGATAGAGAATTGCATCGCGCATCTCCGTAAATTAAAATAATCTCCAGATGTTCGAAACTTGAAAATGGCGGAATTGTGTATGTTCTGTAACAAGGTTGCAATGCGATTAAGTGAACATTCCCTGGGATCTTTAACGATAACCGAAGAAATCAAAAACAAACTTCTGCAATGTTTCCAGTTCTAACAAATTAACGAGCAAAAAATTAAGGACCATTAATATTTAATTTACACCAAAATCATTCATTTGATGGATATACGCCAGAAGAAAATGTTGTGGCTTGTTGCGTTTTCTATGAATAAAAACAGTTGTAAATAGGAAATTTAATCAGCCGTAATTATAGTTTTTTAATACCTATAAGCTACTTTTGTTACAGAAAATCATAAACTATGTGTTAAAGTTTCTTCACATTCACAAAAACAAACATCAATTCGCTCTTAATATCTATAAGAAATCCTGTAAATCTGCAATGAGCCTGAAATGAATTCACATCACCCAGTAGTGCAAGAGAGATTAACGATATTCTCTGACATTTAGTTATTGTCTATTATTATGGTCGTTATGAAGATTTCGTATCATCAAGCACTGTGAAAGATTGCATTTATATTTATCGGACTATTGCAGGGCCAGATTTTTTTTTTTTTTTTTTTTTTTTTGTAATTTTACGTCCTCCAACGTTATGTCATACCGAATGATGAATGAAATGGGTGAAATGATGCTCAAATGAGTCCAGGGTCCATGAAGCTTAGAGCTACCTGACATTCGTCTTTCAGGATAAGGGAAAACCCCGGAAAAAACGTATCCAGGTAGCTCACCCTGACCGAGATTTGAACTCGAGATCTCTTGAACGTGAGGCAGACATCCTACCATCTACTCTAACGAGGCGGGCCAGATTGTGTACTTCCAACGAAATTATGAAAATTTCAAATAAATTAACAATTGCCTTAATGCTAGGCTCTGCTATGTACAGAAAGGGAGGAATAAAGTATTTAACTAAATTCTCTTACTTTTTCCTGAAATTCCGTTAATTTTATGTGTCTAAGCCATATGATACGAACTGTCTTCAGAGCAATATAATAATTATCGATTATATTTCGTAGCTTTACGATAGAGTTGAGCTAGCATAATGATCGCTTCCTAAAAATATCTATTACGGAAAGGTAGCAGGAATAATATTGTGAAAGCTGGTAGTTTAAATGATGTACAAAACGCAACATATCCAATAAGGTTTTTCATTCCAAAAAGTATTTGCAATCTATATATACATAATCTTCAAAATATGGAACATGAATGGAATCATTCACTGTTATTGTATTTCCGTTTCTGTAAACAACACGGATACTTTAAGCATTATTTAAAATATCTCAGAGTCTTATAAATGTAGGCTCTGTCGGGTAAAGTGAAGCACTTGCTATTAAAAACTTCCAGATAATTGCATATATATTCCATAAAGAATACAAAAGATGTAAATTAATTTATCGAAACCGTCATTACAAGTTTAAAAATGTATAATCCAAAGTTGGGTATGCCAGCTAGCTAATATATTTATTATTATATCATTAGCGCGTTATAAAAGTATTGATTTAAGTAAAGCTATTTATTAGTCAACTGAATACTTCCATTTTCAGTCTGATAATCCAGTCCTGAAAACATTCAAAATGTTGTCTTGAAATAATCCGGGATTACTTACACTGTTTTCTTGAGCATGATGTTGTTCAATAGCTATTTATTTAGATTTCAGTATTGAAATGTATTCACAGAGTGAAACCCCTCTTTATGAAAGTTGCGTTTTAGACAAACATTATAGCTAGTACTTTACAGCTCTGGAAATCCTTCGGGTTGTACGTCATACAATGGCGTCGATAAGATGACCGTGTCCCGACCATTCATTCCAGGCACGACTTCAGTTTCCAAAGCAATGTTTTACCATGACTTAGCAAGTGACCCTCGTATATCATTCTTGACAACATAATCGCCAGTAACTTTTCTGTAGATTTCGCAGCTGTCTGTAGCACAGAAAGACAATATGGCAGAAGAATCTAATAATAGTTACGTCCCAATTTTACTACTGCCTCAGCATCATAAGCAGTTTTAATAATGTCTAGAAGTACTTTTCGCTACTTTTACTTCTTGCGTTTTGGGTTTATTTTCATTAGCACGTCACTTTTGCATTAAGTGCAAATATGAATAAATACATAACAATCTAGCTTATACATGACGTATACACTTAAACAGATATTTGTTAACATTCAGAGAAATAAAAACTAATACCTAACATTGGATTAGATGCTACATTTACATCAGCAGCATGTGGAAAATTAACAAACTTTAAAGAACAATGCAAAATAAATCACGAAAATGAGCGCATTAAAGTAACCGCAATAGTTACGATTGCATAAACCATTTTGAAGTATTACACTCCCTTTCCCTTTCAGACTCAAATATATGTAATACTGACTCTATTTAATGGCACGAAACTATTTTTAATATAGCTGGTGTTATCACATACTTAGTTTTACGTACTACTGCTGAAGGAGACTTTTCTTGTAGCAGCTAATTATGACACACCTATACTTCCTTAGTGTTTTCATATTTGAATATAGAATATTGCATAATATAGGTTACAATTTCAGGAGATATGACTCTCAATGGTATTTAAATGAAAATATCATTTTGAGAATATTTAAACGAGAATGACTGCTTCATTCCCAATTACGTTAGTATCTAGAATATGCTGAATTTACAGATGTATAATGAGCAAGCTATTCTGTTGTATCCTGTAACAACCATTCCCCAATAGAACAGTCAGCTTACAAATAGATCAGGGGAGTCAGCATTATTTGTTTATTTTTATCTCTGCAACCCCCAGTTTATACTTTCATATGAAACATTGACCCTGTCAGCATAAAAGACGTTATTGCAGCTCTGCCCCTCTATTCGGTAATACACGAACCCAGCATTAATACTTACAGACCTGAATGAGGACCAAGAAGCTGCAAAAAGCTTAAATAAATGACGGTTTTTATGCATATCTGTAATACTAGCAAGGTGATAAACGAATGCTTTCCCAAAGAGCGGCAAAGAATACGTGGCTCTAATCCACAGTTTCCTCTACGACCGCAGCTTTTCAGTGTACATTGATGGGATATTTTCATCTCCACGTAATATTACCGCAGGTGTCCCACAAGGTTCTATCTCGGCCCCGACTCTGTTTAATATATATGTTTCTGATATCCCTGATTTAGCTCCGACTTCTTTGGCTATTTACGCTGATGACACAGTACTATATTATTATCGTTTTAATCTCCAGCACGCGCAACAAGTAGCTCAGCTCTCTTTAGATCGACTAACTCATTGGTTCAGCACTTGGCAGATCTCTTTGAACCCTCAGAAAACCGAGGCTAAAATCTTCACTCTTTGCGGATATACTCCGCTTCCTCCGTTGTGCCTCTATAGGAAAAATATTTCTTGGCTCCCCACTACAACTCCCGTTATATACCTTGGAGGGCTTTTGGACTTTTAACTGCAGAGGTTCTACTCCAATTAGTCCCGCACACGTAGGTACAAAGACCCTGGCCTCTTTCAACCAGAGCTGTCCCAGCTGTCCCAGCTCCACTCCCTACGCGGAGTGCCTTTGGACACTCGACTGACCTGGCGTGCTGACATCGATCGTCTTATATCACTGGCCTCCGAGCGGCTTTAAAAATTCTCACCTCTGTTACATCGCCGTTATAGCCTCGGCCTACAATCTTCATTACTACTCTACAAATCACTCGCTCGTCCACTTATTACTTATGCCTGCATCGTCTTCAAGTTATACAGAACCGCTTCATGCGCATCGCTACCAACGCTCCATGGTTCATTCGTAATCAGCAGCTCCATCACGAACTAGGACTCTTACCTCTTCATGAGTACATTCGTAGGATCGCCCGGCGTTTCTTCTCCACGCTGCAAGAAGTTCCATGAGTTGTGCATTATAACATCGGCATCCGTACGCGCCAACACTCACGCTTAAAGAGGAGACTACCACAGGACCTGTTTCTGAGTGATACATCTGATTCTAGTGATTCTAGTGCTTGATGTGTGTCTTACATCTCCAATATTGACTTAATTCCTCAGAGTGTATTATTGGAGTTCTAACTTAATGTAGTTAGGGGGCGGCCCGTTAGCCTATCCCTGAGTGTTATTTTTCCTTAATTTATTGTTCTCTAACCTTCTTTTCACTCTGATCTGTAAAGCATTGTACTGCTGATCGATGAATAAAAAATTATAACAAAAGAATACTTGGTAGTTGGCTGAGTGGGTTAGCTTGCTAGAACATGGTGAATAAGAACTAGGTTCGAAACGACGTCAAATTTTGTGTCCTATTTTTCTTTCCCCTATTCTCTATTATTTTTGTATCAGTTATTAATTTATTTCTTGTTGCTACTGGTTCTCTTGTTAGCCAAAGACACAAGAATTACAGTCCGATAATTAGGAATCTACTGGGATTAACTCACCATATACATAAGTTGCACCCAGCACACCCTTCCGTGAAGAAGGGAGAAGTCCTTGCCCTTTAAAGGGCAACTACGGGATATATTTATCTTTATTTTTAATTATGGATCATGTTTATTTTTGTAACCTTTATAATCTGTAACGCATCTGGCTTTCTTTCTTTATTATATATATTATATACACACACATATATATATATATATAACTTTTGAACATATGCACGCCATTCATTATAATAGTTTTCGTTTCATGCTCAAATCTTATGTTTAACTTTGCATTTGTGAACTGTTTGAAACTCGGTTGAATGGGTCAAGCACAATGCCAACCATAATAAAATGTGTACTATAATAATAACCCACGGCGCAACAGCCCTTAGAGGGCCAAAGCCTACCAACCCGACTGCCGGCCTCACGCTGACTTACGCACGGCAGAGGTGGACGATCATCCAACAGATACGGGGAGGAGATGTGGTCAGCATCTCGGCATCCCCTAGCCGGAATGTTGGTTTTCGGGACCAGGGCCACTTACCTATCGTAAGCTCCTCACTTTCCTCACGATGCTGAGTGGGTACCGGTCCTATACCCGGGACCCAAAATTTCCGCCACATGGGTGGTATCGAACCCGGGCCGCTTTCCCTGGCGAGAGACCAAGGCATGCTGCTTTAACCCACTACGCCACGGCGCATAAAATTTCTACTATGAACTATAAACTCATTTCATCTTCCAGTTGAAAGCATGGCAATTATTGTATTTTATAAACACTTATAATGTATAAAGGTGTTATTTGTATTAAATTATAGTCCCAAAGGGATGAAACAAAGGGTTACAGAATTTTTAGCTCATCACGAAGGATTTGACTCAAATTTACAGTGGCACAGTGATGTGGTAACCAGTGTAATACCATTTAGCCAACGGTAACTTGCAAGGGAAGGTTCCTAAACGAATAATTTATCGCAGACCTCGGAACTCACCTTGAAATTTTACATGCCTTTTACAGCTTTATAGTGTGTTTTGAGCTCATTTTGGTAGTTTTACACAAATAAAAAAGTGCACCCGCCGTTACAATTACCGTATGAGTTAAAAAGTGCCATAATTTGTGGCCAAGCTTAAACTACCTACTCAATATGTGGCATTTTTTGACATGGCTGTACAACGGAAACACGTGTTGGCTGAATATTTAAATCCAATTGGTAGATCTGCCGTTTTGTGTTCCAATGTTATTTTCAAGTGATGCATGTTGTAGATTATTCCTTCAGGAGTGTATTTAAAGTTTGTGTGTGTGTGTGTGTGTGTGTGTGTGTGTGTGTGTGTGTGTGTGTGTGTGTGTGTGTGTGTGTGCGTGTGTGTGCGTGTGTGTGTGTGTGCGTGTGTGTGCCTGTGAGAGAGAGAGAGAGAGAGAGAGAGAGAGAGAGAGAGAGAGAGAGAGAGAGAGAGAGAGAGAGAGAGAGAGAGAGAGAGAGAGAGAGAGAGAGAGAGAGAGAGAGAGAGAGAGAGAGAGAGAATGTAGGTTAAGGAATAAAATTTTGTAAACTTGTCTAAAATTATTACTGCAGCTCTCTGTAACTGGGTATGATGTTTTTGGAATTGACATACACAGTAATTGCTTTCTATCCCATATAACACTTATGCACTGAGTTATCTCCCCTTCCTCTATAACCTGTACTACAAATCATTCATTAGAGGGAATTCAAGAAAGGTATAAGTCACAAATGTCGCTTAGGACGCATAAATTAAAAAATAATTAGGGACAGTGACTCACGTGGTATATCATGTTTCTAGTTAAAGATAGTAATAATTACAAATGATTGGAGCGATTTGGCAACTTCAATTAATTCAGTATATCTCTATAAAAATTAAAATAGGAAAAAGAATATACGGATTTCCTGTGACTGTTTTGACTTAAAATATGATACAAAATTTCAACAAGCTAAATGAAGCCGTAGTTAATACATTAATTCTTCTATTTATAATTAATCACTTTTAATACGTATGATAGTTCGAAATACATTTTATACCATTCGATTTTTTATGTCACTGCCAAAATTTTAGTACGTATGCAGGCATTTATTAATTATAGTTAGTTCAAAAGAAAATATTATCCGTATACCAAATATCTAATTTTTTCAACTTTTGTAACGTAAGGAGTGAAAAATAATTCCCAATTAACTATTTAATATTTTCAACAATGCACAAAAAATTTTAAATACGTCATGCTTAAACTCTCTTGAAACTTTTAAGATAAGTTATAAACATTTGTTCAAAGAGTATTAACATGCTGAAATGAAAGAAAGTGAGGAATCTGGGGTTGAAAATTCAACCCGGTACCTCACAGAACGAATTCCAAATTTTTGTGACTAATTGTAGAACATGACATTACAACCATAACAATAATGCAAAAAAAATTTAATTGAAAATTTAAATTTTTCACCGAATATCACCGGTATTTGATTGCATTTAAAAGTAAATTACTTGTAAGTAAAATGCATGTAAGATGGATACAAAATTTATGGAAATAGAAGACTGGACTATAGGATATTGCTTCGGGATATATACACGTCGGGATTTGAAAGTTGTATGAAATGCATAACCAGGGCTGAGAAAAGGGGTTCAATGTTTTAAAAATAACGATTCACCTTACAGACTGCTCAAATTATAAGGGCAATGAATTCGCTATTTATTCTGCAAACAGTTATATATGGAGTTACATTTCTGAAGTTTAAAAAGAATGGAGAAACGAGTTGTTTCTTATAATTTATATAATAATACGCATAACAATAATTTAAGTTAATATTACACCTTCAATTTAGTTTACTGTCAGATTATTATAATTTGTTCAGACATTTTGTATGCCTAGTTGTTACGTCACTATGAATTCTATGAAACGTTTCTTTGGAATCGACTAGCACTATGTGAATTTCTTGTTTTGTTCTGCACGTCTGCCTGTCTGCCTATCTCTCTTTCTCTGCACTTGCTTTAGAGTTAACACGTTCTCTAGGTAAAATATTCTTTATGATCATACAATCGTATGGAAACATTAACTTTACAAATGGGTCGCGAAGCTTGCAATCGGGAGTTCGATTCCATTGTATTGTATATCATACATTTTTTTTTTCTTAACTTTCCACATCCCTAGGTGAATTTTCTTTAATGCAAATTATCTTGTCAGGGTCAGAAAATAAGGTGAGTGATGCGGTAAGTGGCAGTGAAATTTGCTATAAGAACTGTTCTTACTGGCGTCCGGTGTACCGAATCTCTGGGAACAGAAGAGGATGCGGATAAATACGGGTGGCCTTGCTGAAGTCCTGCAGGTGTTAGGGATCCGTAGGCTGTGAAACCGGAGCGGATCTCTGTCACCTGTGTTTTTCGCTTCTCATTTTTCTTCTAGTGATTCAATAGGTCCTATGCTTCTGTGCCCCAATCTTCCTCTACACCATTTCATCTCTTACCACTACTCCTAAGCTAGTCTACGTACTTTATGGACACATTAACACACACCAAAAATACTACCTAAATTGACATAAATCCACACAGAACACCTACAACAGAGTAAGTAATACCTGACAGGTAGAAGTATTTGATGTGATTCAGCTTGCCTACTGTAGACCACTTGATAAAAAATACATGTAAAGATGCATTTAACGGCGATATATTGCACAAGTCATAAGTAAAATGAAACAGGAAATAAATCTATGAGGGACATTCAAATGAAACCTCGTCAGTGCGTCAAACTTTGCATTACACGTGAGGTGGCACCATATAATTCATGCATGGTGGCACCATCTATTGGTAGAGCGACTGGTATGCTCAAAGTTTGAAGCTGCATAGCAACAGTATGATTCCACGCCGAAGAGAAGGTGGTCACCCAAGTTATCGTCCGCTACTAAAAATGAAGGATATTAGCAGGAACAACGAAGAGTGATTCGATTTTTAGCGGCGGAGGGAGTTGAAGGCCGTGAAATGTATCGACGGATGAAGGCTGAGTACTGTGAGTACAGTTTATGTCGTTTAAGTGTTGTGGAATGGCGCAAAATATTCGTTGAGGAGCGCCAGTTACTGGAAGACGAAGCTCTTTCTGGACAAGCTCATCATGTCATCATAACTTAAATGATTGCGGAACTGAATGCTCTAGTCTTGGGCAACCGCAAAATCACCATGAACGAAATCCATCGGTGCTAGCGAGGGCACCATTCACATCATAACGCATTCATCATTTCAAATTTCGAAAAGTTTGTGCGCCGTGGGTTTCGCACGAATTCACCACCGAATAGCGCAATACTTGAATGGAGCTGTATTTGAGTCACCTGCAACGTTATCATGTAAAGCTATAGAGCTTTCTGTCGCATATTGTCACTGGTGACGAAACACGGTGTCACCATTTTGAACCGGAAGACAAGTATCAGAGACAACATTGGAAACTTGCGACTTCACCGTCTTCAAAGAAATCAAAGGCCATGCACACCAGTTCCGGTAAGGTCATGGTGTTCTTTTTTGACCAAGGACCCACTGCTTGTCGAGTTCCTGGAACGGAGTACCTACCACCATCAATATCCAGCGTTATCAAGTCACTTCAGGTGGGCCGTGAAGTCAAAACCCCCAGGCACGTTGTCCAATGGCGTTATTCTCCTGCATGATAATGCATGCTCACACACTACTAATGCGATGAAGAAGACATTGCAGCAGTTTTGATGGGAAACGCTGCAACATTCACCGTACAGTCCAGACCTTTTATCGTGACTAATGTTTAAGGACCTCTAAAACAATTTATTCGCCTTCATCGATTCTAAATGGAAGACGAAGTGTGTGAACGGCTCCAGGCCTGGATCCGATAGCAGCCTACAAGCTTCAAAGATGGAATCGACCAGCTGTGTTGCAATGGGATAAATGTGCCAACAGTTTTGACGACTATTTTTGAGTTGATAAAATCGTTGCGGTTACTTTACATAAGTGACCGGGTTTCATTTGAATGAGCCTTATATGTTTTAAAATGGTACAGATGAACTTCTAAGCTTGCAGATGTCTCCTAAGAACGGAAGGTCAGTCTGCGGAGGGAAGGAAGCGTTAAAGCTACCGAAGTCATTTCAAGGACGAAATCACGGACATTAATAACAAATGTGCACTGTATTGCACACTTATGATTAAATGTTCTAATTTAATTATTGCAGACTAACAAGCTGGTTTTAGTATTGCTCAGGTAAACACCCTTGTAATTTTCACATAGTGTGTGCTGCATTTTCACCATATGTGGCCTATTTAGGAACACCGAAAATATTATAGGGCTTTCTCTTCCCATGACAAATTTATTGTGTGGGAATAATGCGTTATTCATTTTCAAAGTGAATTTTCTACACTAGTAACCGCTCAGCTATGTAAAAAATGCGCAATCAAACTTTTATCCATGATAAGAATTTCAAGTCTATACGCGATTGAAAAAGGAGAAGAAAGACTAAAATGTAGACGAAAGACAAGACGTCCATTAAATAACATGCTTGTGAATGTATACACATGCAAAAATGGAATTTCAAATCAGGATAATGCTACGAAAACATTTGACAGAAATTGAGCATTTTAATAAGTTTTTGGATGTCTTTTTCTTCTCGTATCCCTTTCCAGTTTGTAAGATCATGAATATGAAGAGAACTTCATTACTATCTTATAGAACACTCAACAAAAGCATCTTTAGTGATTCACTTGAGATTATAAAGCTTCGAATTTGGCATTTTAATCAAAATCATGTTAGTCACTTTGCGAAACTTAAACATAAGGAAAATATTTGTTACTAAAATTTAGAGATGGACAGATTTTCTCGAAAATATTTTAAGTACTGAGTGAAGTATAAAATGCTTTTACTCTCTCTCTGTGGTTTTGGTCAATAGGCAGAAAATTACCTTTTAAGTCACAACTTCAAAACGTGAATTACTGTTTAAATCTGGATAACGGTAGAATAAATATCTGTCCTGGCATATTGTAGAGAGAGGCTCACACCCTTAATTTTATATAAAAATAACGTCCTTATGAAATGCAAAGGAGAATGAGAATTAATAGGAACAGTAAGCTATTCTCCCTGACGGATTCCTCATCTTTGATTTCTTCTAATTTAATTAAAGAGAGAAACTTTAAGTCAAATTTGTTTTCTCATTATTCCATAATTCCTAGCCACGAGCTAATAGTAAAGCCCTCACACTAGAGCATAAAATACCCTGAACAGTAAAGGAACTGTTACTGCCACGAGTGCTTTTGCCTCTGTGAATCAATGTTCCACCATTTCCACGTCAAGCAACGTCACTTTTTGTGGGCTCGGTGGTTACAAACAAAAGTGAAAACTGACAGCCATCTACATGCAGGTAATGGAGAGGTTTCAACTCTTTGCTGCACATTCATTTCTGCGCAATTGCAGTCATTCAGTAAGAGCAAATTGGGAAGTTCACACAAGCGTGAAGTTGTCAGATCTTCAGCAGAGGAAATAAAGTGACCTCATTTTTGTATAGAAACGCTTACAGGAAATGTTTCCAATACGCTGACAGGAAACAGGCATTTATATGTTTTTTTCCTAGAAATGTTTTTCAGTAGCAGTATTCTATGAGGTTTAAATCCTTCCCTGTTTTTAAGGAAACCACTTCTATAGCAAACATACCTCCGTTTCTTTGGATATTGCGTCCAGACTCGGAATGCAGTTTATTACCTTTCTTAGGACAAGGAATTTTGCGGTACACATTCCTCCACTATACGTTGTAGAACGTGTATGGCTGACATTAGCTTAGGAACAGATGCTATGCACAGATACTAATAAAAGCTTATAACTCAACTTTAAACTGAAAATGGCTTATCCCAGCTCAACCAAAATGTGATGTATACAATCACATGACTTCTTCTTCTCTGCCATTTAATTTATTTTTATACGTTACTACAAACTGTTCTTAAGCAAACTTATTTTTCTATCTGTTTTGTATATTATTTGAGAGAAACATTTTTACATGTGTTTTTATTGCATATTCCGTTATAATACCAGAGGTATAGAGGTATAGCGAGAATGTTTAAAAGCGATGACTATGGCTTCAACATTCTATACCCTTTTCATGAAATTACGAAAAGTGCGCACAGTATAACACACTTGAAAAAGCCTAAATTATTTAATAACTGAAACCACTATTAAGTCATATTTAGAAATTGCTTATGTATGCTGCAATAAGGTTATTTGAAATAAATTTTAATGAAATACGTAAATGTGTTACATAGGTTATTCTCAGAAAATTCAGCATATACATTCTATTAAACATATTAAACATATGGTATTTTATTATAAAAAATAATTTATGAGAAAATTAAAACGTTCGAAAAATGTTTCAGATAAAGGGCAGCCTGAGGTGAGGGAATTTTCATAAAAACCTCTTTTATCATTGTAAGATAAGGTAAGTAAATACCATGTTTAGTATTTATTTTCGTTTATGGTTTGTGCTTTTAAGAGACACATATACACGGACCCTCTTATTTATATTTTTAATTAAAGGATCCCAAAATGAGTAACTTCGATAGAACCTCGAAAGCTAATTTTTGGGTAGAACATATCACTTGTGTGCCCGCTAGATATCCGGTGGAGAATGCAGACATAAACGTCTGTGCTTGTGTGCCACACATTCAAAGGTCGCGAATTTTAATCTGGGTTAAACAAAGTGACACGGATTTTTTTTTCGGGGGCTTCTCTGGTCCTAGAAGATGAATGTAACAGATTTGTATACCTACATCAAACCTTAAAATAGAGAAATGAGAAAAAAATTATTGATAAAAAGGTGGTTTAATTCAAATACCTAACACTACTCAATCATTACGCAAAGTTTGGATTTAAAAGTTTGGTCGCACGAGACTCAAAACTACAACACATCCATAAATTATACGAGTAAAAGTGGGCATTTGTAAAGTATAAAATGGATTACCCGTAAGTTATCGAAAGCATTTAAAAACAACGTGGCAGGATGCTATTAACAAAACCATAACCTAAATATTATGTTGAGAATAAGTAAATTAGAAGGTAAATATACAGCAAATATTAAGCAAATATAGTTATGAGCTCTTATCCCTCCAATACAAATTTTCGGTCTTTAAATTTTTACCTCCTGAGTTTTCTGTAAAATTATGTGAGGTGCATTACAGGATGAATGTAATTTTCACACTTTACTAATATGTTTTCCATGTTTTCATAAAATATATTGTCACTATCCATTTTTTACATGGTCATTTCCTGGCGATACAGCATAATTCTAGTGTTGTTCCATGGTTTCTATTATTCTTCCCTTGTTCGGTGTGCAGGTTCTCTACATAGCAAAGAGTTGAAGGCCTCCTCCGAGTTACTTATCTAAATACCTCAGTGGCTCTCATAGGAACGAGACACCTATCAGTGAAACACGACGCAGCAACGGTTCATTATCATTATGAGTATGACCTCTTTTACATTATGGTCTCCACTGAAGGCAGTACTTTTAATTGCAACTTGGCATGCATTGCCACAACATCCGTGAAATTGATTTGCGGCAGGAACTTATCAAGGAAGTCTGATAACTATATATTCGACCTAACTAGGACATGTTATCTGTAACTGTGCTTTTCAATGCTGCGCAGTGTAGAGAGTATGTAGAGTTCGAAGAGTTTTATTGGTATCAAATGCAAATGGAATGCAATACAGGAATACTAAGTTCTACATCGTTAATTGTCCTAACTATATCAAATAGAGTTGACTAAACCAAAATATATTTCAACGGGCACTGCAGGGAAATTATCTGATTAATTTCTTCTAGCAAGAATCGGTGAAATTCCAGATTTCGGTTTAAAATTAATCTACACTTTATCACACTGATTTTTAAATCCAATATCCTTTTCCTAGCGAATAGCTTGGGTGACAACGTTGGCACAAGGCACTGGAGTAGTTAGGGTTGGTACCCGTGGTTTCTCTGTTCAGTGACAAGGAGTGCTATAGAAACAAACTAGCGGATGAGTAGGTGACTGAGACCATTTAGCAGCAAACTGTTCAAGCAGATGTTATAAGAAGTTGACTGTGCAATTACAGCCTCCTGTCCAATATACTATGAATGACATGTATACCTAGGCCTACAGGTGACGTCGGGATATGATACGATGTCCATTCATCGTTAAAAAGAAACATGTCCTTCCTACAACAGATATTGCATTTGTAACATCTTACACTCCAATATTATAAAGAGGTAAGGTGTGTGCGTGCATTTATGTTTATGTGCTTGGATATGTCCACTCATTTAAAAATTGAAAATTGTAAAGTTTAGATCATGGTTTCTTATTAATTCCAATTTAAATTTCATAGCATTGAATGATAACTTTGTTGTATAGTTCTGTCACATTATTTCAACCACAGAGATTTTTAACGAATTTCACCCCAAATAGCAGAGGGAATACTTAAAATATTTTCAAATTTCGCTAAACATTTGTTATAAACGAGTATCTCGGGTATAAATCTAACCAAAGTTAGCGCTTTAGGGTTTTCAATCTCTAATATAAAAATATTTAAACAGGAAATTTCTGGTAGAAATACAATTTAATATCCAACGAGAAATACAGACTAATTAAAACTTTCAAATATACCCCTACCGTTATTTCCATTCAAGTTATTGACAGCTCCACTACATATTATTTGGCGTACTAACAGCCTTTTGCTGAAGATCCTTGACTTCGGACACAATTTTGTTCTCATTCCCTCGATTAAATAATTTTACAGCTATGTTCGTAGTTTGGGTCAGATCTGATAAACCTACTTCTTGATACATGGGTGGGGAGATTGTAAATCTATCCTCGAAATGCTTATTTTACCAATTTAAATTCCATTTTATTCTTTTGTATTTTTCATGGTAAAAAGACTAACATTAATTTCACTTTTCCCTACAGATTTAACAAAAAGTTAATAAGCTACTACTAAATATTGTCTAAAAACTAACTTAGCGGAAAATAAAAAAATGCAAAATCCTACCTTAGTATAAACTAGAACCATGTTACGGTTCTCCCTGTACCCTTTTAGTTCCTCTCCAACACCCTAGCTTCCTAGGATTTATTTTTGCTTCATTTTTTCCATTTTCTTTTCTCATATGTTCAACATCTTGAAAACGTTTAATCATATTCCATCCAGAATGTATACCAATTGCTTTTCCCTGTATTAAAAATGCAACATAGCACCCAAGCTAATATTTGTAAAATATCGTAACTGAAAGGTTATAGGAACTCTGGTCCGTACTACTAGTTCAAGAGCAGCAGTTAGCATTTAGAAACATCAATATAGAATAAACTCACACAATAGACATTAACAAAATAGCACATTCCCTAACGCATTGCTTTAAATCTTATTACTGATAATCTATTTAGCGATTCAGGCAAATTCATTAACCCACGCAGTGTTTTTCGTGCAGCTTGCTCTTTTTGTATACGCCTAAGTCATACACTAATCTGTTGTTTATGTTATATCCATTTTATTTCATTCTGATGTGTAAACGTAGTTTTGAGGAGCACATCCACTACAAATAGACAGTAAATAGCTGGCTAAGGCACTATTTCAGTTTTATTTTAATAACAAGAAGATGCGTCAGCTCCATCAAGAATTTCCAATGAGCAAATCTGCTTGGAAAGTATACATGTAGGAACTATAACTTACTACCAGTTTATCATTTAGACTGAGGTCTGTGTTTGTATCCCTATAAACATCTTGTGTAGCAGAGAGCTTCCTTTCTGAACTGCATATCCCACTTTATGGGATAGCCTGCACCACATTATTAATACAACACTACCGTATTATTATTTACTTTGGTACCGTTTACACTGGTACTAATTATACTAACATTCTTTGCACCCTCTACACGCTTCTTTTGGCCTCGTCCTGGGCCTCCAGACTACCTTTTATTCAATTTACGTGGCTTTGTAATACTGAAAGCAGCAACATATGAACTCACGAATAAGCTGAACATGTAGTGTCAGTCGTCCTCGAGATATAACAGTAACACGCTATTCCCGAGGTCACGGTTCAAACCTGGAGGTGAGCGATGGAGTTTTCTGGGCGTAAAAATCCGAAGTAGCCTACCTTCTAAAGGTAATTAAAACAGATGGTCGCATCTTGCAGACCTAAACATCTCAAGCTTGATAAAGAGGCCTCTGAGCAAAATTAAGCGGTTTTTCTCGTCTCATATGCAATGGGACGTTGTGAACTACAACAGCTAGAGGTCGTACATAAATACTCAATTGCAATTTAAGTAACTTAATTTAAGCTTCTCTTTTGGCGGCCTTAGTACCGTGTCTGTCTTATATTCAGAAGCTACCAAATTCGAAACTCGGTCAGAGTGAGTAGTTAGATAAAGCTTTTCCGCAGTTTTCCTTATCGTTAAAGATCAATGTCGAATAACTCAGGGCTTATTTGGTTATCATTTCACCCATTTCATACACCCTTTAATATGACTTACGTTGGAGATCATTAATATAATAGGTATTCCCTTATAAATATTTCTCCTCAACACAAAAAATAAAGAGGTAAGTAATTTTTAAAAATGGTCCACAGTTGCTATTCAATTTAAATGATAATTTTTATTACCTGGGATGAAGTTAAATATGGCCTCACGTAGAAAGCTTAAGAAGTTATTTTATATCATGTCCACAAATGCCTCGTGTTTGCGATAAACGGCAACACTATGGTACGCATAGTTAGGATACTATTTCTGTATAAATACTGGATGTTCTGAATTCACTTCTTGTGTTTGAGAAGTGTAATCTAGCCTACGGTAACACTTCTAGTTTATGCATAGTTGCTACAGTTTAGGTTTCCGAAAGATGCAATAGTCCAGAGCATTTCAGCTTAAAAGGCATTACAGGTTAAATGGGCGGTGCTGTTGTCTGACGTAGCTGCTGCGAAAGGACATGAGCTGTTTGAACCGGATTATCTTTTATATGGAACCTTTTTCAAACATTCTGAATTTTTCAAAAAATAGCACTAACGATTTTGGTAAATATACAATATTCAAAATTTTAACGTCCTTTCAGACACACGAACCATAGAAAATCTCTCCCACAGAGTTTTTTTTTTTTTAATTTCAGGAGAACTCAAAACGCCCATTTCTGCTAAAATCTGCAAGTTGGATATTTGGATGACGTAGAAGAGATAGCAAAAACTTTTATCTATTGTATGCATAAAACTTTTTCTTGTACAAGTTATTCTTAGAAATGTAAACATGTACTTCATATTAATAGCGGTAAACATTTTCAGAATAACATTATTAGCAATTTCCGTTTTGGTATAAGGAAATAGGGAATATGAAATACCTCAAGGTATACTCAAATATATTAAGAGATGGTCGCTGCGTGATTACTTTGAATTTCCGTTCTCGTCACAAGAGATAAAAATATGTACATTAGAAAAGTGCAAATATTGCAAATTTCAAACAAATAATGTAACCGCAGTGATGTACTAAAAAATTACTTCTATAAATGTTGTGTTTTATAAATATTAATCTTTTCATGTTTGTGTAGTTGGAGAGTGTCTTAACTCTTAGCTGTACCAGTTATTAGTCCTGTGGAATGCAGCGGATTTCTTAAGATGTTTAAACAAACACCTTCAGATGTATGTGCTGTGAGCAAGATAACTTAAAAACGAGCAGTCGTTTAAGTACCAATTTGGGATTTAAGTTTGCAATCTTCCAAGGATGCAACAAGAGGATCAAGAAAATCTCCCATTCTTGACCGTCATTAATATGGAACACTATGCAACAATTTTGAATTTCTCAGAAATAACTCTTACAATTTTGAATAAAATATGTTTAACATATTTTCGTGATAAATGAAATGTGTAACTTAATTTTCCGGAAATCCATCCAGTAATCCTCATTCTAATTGACTTTTGTATAACTGGCAAAACTTAAGAGAGAAACAAAAGCTCACTACAAGAAATGTCGATCTTGTTAAATCCCATTTAATTGATTTTTTAAATGGAGTGAACCATTTCAGAGATATTCCTTCTAATTTGTTCAAATTTTAATTTTTTTCTTCAAAAACGGATGTCCATTTCTTAGCTCGTTGACTAGCTGTTAAAAAGATATGAAGATATGCTGTATGTATGTATATACATATATAAACTTGAATCTACTGTATTCCCACATTCCCCTTGAGCTTACAAGAAAATTAGTAATAGGATAACATGAAGTAGGAGAGAATACTTCGTACAACAATGTGAGTGCGACACTTAAGATTTTTAATTCATTTTTCAAACATCAGTTGTTTTTAAAATGTCCAAAATGTATAGTTGTTCGACTTCTCAGGACTACTTGGCCGAAGAGGGGAAGGTTTATGGCCTCCTCGGAAGTATTGTAATCCAATAATAGTCACTATACCCTATTCAATTTTTTTCACATGTTGAATTATTCACAGTAATATAAAAAAAAACAGTCGCATACTTCCTGCGAGGTACACATCAAAGTAATACATAATATTTTACCAGGATGATATTTTCTTTGTACAGACAAAGTTTTCCTCACAGTTTTCTTTTCAAATATTAGCATTAGAATTAGCAATACGAAGTGTCTTCCAGTGACTAAAGCATAGTTCTCTTAGAGTTCCCATTGCAGCCTCTGAAAGGAGGGGATGAAGGAAGGACTGAAGGCTGCTAGCGAAGTCGGGGTGCTTCACGTTTCCATTATGAAACGAATTTCGCGTTAAAGAACCTGTCATAATCAGCGTCAATCTTGGAATCTTAGAATGAAATGAACCATTCTTAGGAACGAACCCCACTCTAAGCAACATTTATCACAGGCGTAAAATTTACTGTTTTACTCCAAAGCACCATTCGCCGTCGCATATTCTACAACACAAAATCACATCTACACGAGATGAACCAGATGAAAGAAAATGTTGGGGGCAGGAAATGATGGCCAGGTAATTCATCATTGAATGGAAACCCCTCATACATTAACCTATCGGTCTGGGGCAACCACTAAAATCGCATGGTTACAGTGACCGGCTCGAAGAGAATCGAACCTACAAAGTGCCAAATGCGAGCTTTACGCGTTACTACGAAGGCATCTCGTTCTATTTGATTCATAAAGCTTAAGAACCTGTAGTTTTTGCGGGAAATGTTTAGATTGCATGCGATATTAGCACCATATGCGATAAAATCAAATACAATATATGAGAACAACACACTAAGTAAAATATTTCGAAGCAATGATATTTCATTGCCCTCAGGGTCTTCTGAAAACGTTTATAAAACAAAAGAAATTTATGAATTGTCAGGAAGGTCATTGTTATAGTTTCAATATTCTAAATCGAACTTGTATTTCCTTCCATTGCATATTGGCATTGTCAAAATCATTACACATGCCATCACTATTTCGTTTGAAACTATATTCTGCAGAAAATAGGAAATGTGTATTTGAAACAAATAAGAAACAATTTTGTTGAAAATGTAGCACATCATTCACCTATACTGTAACATCCTATACATCTTTCTATTTCACCCTTTTAATCCGATTCCATAGTCCACTCAAACCTTTTTCCTAGTGCCTGAGTATATATGTATGTCTCTCTCATTTGAAGTTCAACTTCATTCTGGTTAACTGCTACAATTCCGGAGAACTTTACTTATATGTGAAGACCTACCTCCTTGCATTTCCTCACTCCAACTTCTCCAAAGTAAATTAAACTTAAGTGTAAATTAAACCAGTTTAACTTTAGTATTTAGTTAAACTAAACTACATTTTCTCGACGAGTTTATGGCTCTGATGTAATTTCAAAAACGAAGCATTTGGTTTAACTTCAGTTCGATGTTCTGAACCACCCTTTCTTTAAGTAAAAAGCTTTAAGCCCAACTTATTTCACTTAAAATGTTTACTGTTTTTAAAACAATAATTTCTGTGTGCTTTGATTTAACTGAGATATTAAGTAGAGCTTGAAATCGAAACTGCCCTGTAGTTTAAAGAATATGCCCAACCAGTTTCGTTAGTTTCAAAAATACTGCTTTCTGTAATAAAATATTGAAGTCCCTATAGGTATGCCGAATCATCTTGGATTTGCGAATAATTCAACATTTTGTCTGCATATTATTAAAATTAGTACCAACCATGACACCATTTCATATAATCATATATTATATATTCATGTTTGAATTCAAAATAGTGGTAAACATTTTAAAACTATTCCATACTCTTGATCTGAATTTTGCAATATATTAAGCAATCTATTTTAAAATTGTAATTAGTCACCGTTATGCTGCCTGTACGTTCATGAAAAATGCATAACGGCTGGAACATATCGACCTCCATTTTAATCATTTGATCTTAGTCTGGGGCTTCTCTAGTTACTTTGTGCCATACAAAAATAGGTAAATAAATAAATAATAAAATAAAAAGTAAATTAATAAATAAATAATAAGAAATCCTTGGAAACAAGTGACATATATAAAAATTGTTATAGTTATTGGTAAAGAAGACATTTAAGGGGAAATTATGAGGGGCATAATAGTGTATGATTGTTATACATTAGGTTTCTGAAAATATATCGGTTTTCGTTGTTAACTTTAGTTCCTGAATCAGTTATTCTTCTCACTCTGATACTACCCCACTCTTTCCGGTGCTTTTCTACTAAGATCCAGCTTTCACTCGGGATATGAACATACAATGGATTTGTGTGCTTATTTGCTTCAATTACATATCGCCAAAGGTTCACACACCTTGAGGCCTACCAACATAGCATAAACGTTTGTGTAGTAGAATAGTTATAAAGAATTCTAAAATTTAATTTTAAAGTGTTCGACGATTTCCTAACATTCACTTTTTACCAACACCGGTCACAAATTCACTACAAAAGAACGTTTGAAGCATTTGCATGTCTTAGATTTAGATTATGTAAGCCCGAAGTGTGGTATAACAGGCAATCAGCTGTTTCCGCTCTCATCAAACCTTCAAAACATGCCATGTGACCATTTATCGCCTTCTAGTTTGCGCTGAAAATTGAGGTTGCCCTTGACCAGAGTGCATTCGGGGTTTGTTATTAGTGGTAAGAGTATTCGAATGTACAATGTAGATGTATTCGATTCTTGAGTGTTACCGAAACCTGAACATTGTATTCGAATGCTTCTCGGATGGGTACTGCAATAATATCCGGGAATGGTTGTTTTAGTGGATCAATTAATCTTCAAATAAATATGGATGTTTAAAACTGTGTCTATGGTCGGGTGGTTAGAGCTACGGCTTCTCGACATAGAGGTTCCCAGTTTGATTCTCAGTTGGAGGGGGAAGTTTTCTTTAATGAGGTTCTCTATTTCCCATGGAATCTGGAAGTATAGATGAGGGAGTGTTTAATTCTGAAAAGTAATAAAAAATAACTTGACCAACCTAGAGTTGAAACAGTTCTAGCGCTATCAGCTGTACCTAAAAGCAAAGACTCACATAGACCACATTAGAAAGGGGGCTGTATAAATGAAGTAACAAGAACAATTAAGGCTACTTCTTTTGTATATTAAGAAGAAGATTAGGAAAACGATGGACGAATTTCTAACTGATTTAAAATCTCATTTAAAGTAAGATGAAGCAAGAATAAAACCATAAACCTAGAAGTAAAGTATCCTAGTATGCCTATGTAAAAGAGACGCATAGTATAGGAAAATTAACTCTGCTTCTTGTGCAAACTGACAGGAGAAATCCTTTACATTGCAAACCTTCAACCAAATATCAGCTTGCCTTAAGTATCTTTTGTTATATGAGAAATAAAATAGAATATAAACTTCTACAAAGCCTAAAATATTTTCAAATTCAGCCAAAATCCAATATTTATGGTCAATATTTATGAAGAAATTTGTGAAATTGTTTCATATTTTAAAAAATGCTATATAACACGCTTTTCTGTATAATTTGTAAACATTTTGTACTAGGGATGTAGACTGTAATCTAGTTAATGAACATTCAAAGGTGCTGGTGAGAATTTGAAATATTGTTAAGGGACAATATTCATATCCAGGCGAAAACTGCATTCGGTCTTCGGCGTGAATATCATTATGAATGCTTTAAATTAGGAAACGGAATTGAATGCAAAGACTAACATAATGGAAAAAGCTTTCAGCTGGACATGTCTAATAAAACGCACTTTCCTGGAGCTTACTATACTTTTGCGGGATCATACGTCCTCTACTCTAAATTACTTTTCCCGATGTTCCTTTTAAATGCATTAAATAAGCGCCATGTAACATAGGGAATGTCAGTTTAAATATGTTCCAGCATAGTAGCCCTGAGCTCTGTGTTTCACTACTGTTATAATGGATATTATGATAAACATACCGTTCGATGAAATTTTAATTTAAAATATTTTGTCTCTCTAGTGCTTCGAAATTCTTTGCATGTTTTCTTGACGAAACTAAATTACTATAGCTGTATGTAGCACACTGCAGCCAAATGAGCATTCTTGTCTCTTAGCCTCGCTAACTTACAGTTCTCCAGAACTGCTCTTCCGTCGCACGATCTGCTACCTCACATTTATATGAATTTTCTCTTCTCTCCTTCAACCTAACGACCACTCTATATTCTCTATACTGAACTACTTTACTTAATCAAGTCTGCTGTTGCACACTTTATCCATTTACCTAACATTCAAAGTGTTCCTATAACAAAGAATGCTATTTCAATCCATGTTTATTTCAGATGTACACAATGTATCATAATCGATACAATGTGAAACTGAGAAAAATGTTATATAGTACATTGTTAATAAACGCATGTCCTCGGTGCTTTGTATGCTAATAATACTTGTTTTTATTTCATCTGAGTTTATATAAGACTGACTGACATTTTCGATAAATACAAATACATATCTCCTGTATTTTGAAACCGTACACTATGACGGTCCTTTAAAGTGTGAATGCATTTCTTTGCAAAGTTCGTTTTATTTAAACACGTAAATTTGGAACAGGTTCTAATGCTGAAGGAGAAAAACGTAGAATGTTCACGAATAGTTCATCCGGTCCTGGCTCAATACTTTCCCAACCCTCGTAACATTATTCGTATATTTATATTTGCCCAGACACTTCTCGTATACTTTCAGTTTCCTTTTAGTATAAACGTTGAGATTTGCATTAGATGATATTCACGTTCACTGTTCAGTTTGGATGTCCTTCTTGATGGGAAATCCATATTATGAACGCTATGACGTGCATCATCACATACAGCTTTTAAGTTCGTTGGCATCTGCGCCCTATTATAGCAAATAAAACTTTAAATTGTAGTTAACTTTTAATGTGATTTTCACTATACCCACCTTTCATTACAAGCTAATACTAGAAAACATTGTTCATGCACTTTGTAGGTACAAGATGCATTCAACATTGTAGTGCAATATAGCGGAGCCCAACGAATATGTTATTATGTACCCTAGATCATTTTAACCTCTCTTCTAATCAGTGAGAACACTTCAGGTAACTAGAGTTATTCAAGAATGTGACAGAAGGCAGGACTGTGGAGAAATTTGCTTTTTGGAAAGGGAACTAAAATAGTGTATATGACTTCAAAATAAACTTTCATTTTTTTTTATAAATATACAATTTAATATCTCAGGAAACAAGGTCAATGTTAAGGGTACTTTTCACTTTAAAATCCACTTTGACAATTGTTTTTGTCAGCACTTTCGCTCATTTGATATCACTTACAGGATGAAGTTTTATTCTATTGCCCACAAGCTGTTAATGCATATTCCAAAAAGTGAATAAATATGTAAATAACAAATATGAATAATACATTTTCTAATGAATGTTTCATACTGTGCAGGATTTATTAAGAGAAATGCGTTTTAAAGCAATGAACACCTCAAAATTGTCAGTTCGCAGTGATAACCTTGACCACGTCCAGCCTATGCTGGCAACTACCGGAAGAGTTCAACAAAACTAGAAAAGAAATGAGCGCAGGTTCATTTCTATTCACTTCTATGAGTTTCTTGAGTATTAAAAAAAAAGAGGCATGGCTGTGTCTGTTAGTTTCACAAACAACGTAACTTACACTAAATATGTATTTGGTTTTGGATGAGTTATAAAGTTATAATACTTCAACGGTGATTAAAAGAAACTTCAATGTGTCGATCCTTGCTTTAGAAAGTTTCAAGGAAAGTAGCTGATGGAAAAACTACAGGAGGAGTTCATTTCAGATTATACCGAAACGTGTATTTTTACTTTTTTCTAGTTATGTTTTAATAAAATACTTAATGCAGTATAGTGCAGGTGAATTCTGTAAATGTTTGATTTAATCTAAAACTTTTACATTCCATATTACTTACTTTCATATCGGCCATGGAGACTTCCCACTTAAACCATTTTTGAAAATACTGAAAATAAGGATTTTAAAGAATTGTTTATGACTATTATTATGCATACAATTGCAACCATGTCACATTAATAAATTAAAACGGCCCATGAAAGAGTTAAGTAGTCTGTTGAAACATTCCTTACTCTTGTAACACACACAACGTACACAAATACTGATAAACGCAGTCGAGCTCATTAAGATAAAAATTCAGAGTGGGAGACCTGCACTTAAGTACCTATTTTCAATTAAAATTCCAAAAAGATCTTCTTTTTTCAGTGTCAAATACCCCTCATTTAAAGATGGATAAATGTGTTTTACAAATTACTTATTTTTATTACGTATATCACCAGTGACATCACCGGGGAGTCGCATGAGTAAGAGCGGTATTAAACCGTATTAAATGTGCAAATCAAAACGTCAATCCTCATGTAAGAACTAGTGAATAAATTTTCAGTTATCTGATAATTTCTTAAAATATAATTTGTGCTGCTGAACTCCCAAGTTAGTGTATTTGTGCACAAAGAGTCTCCTTGGTAATCCTGAGTGTTTGTGGGATCCATTTTTTATTGCTTAATATCCATATACGGTTAATGTGAACAGAATGGTGATAGCTTACCCTGAAGTTGCCTGCTGATCGATCTCCGGCCAACTCTGTCTCCTGCGACAGAACATGAGTGGTTGATGTATTCTAGGGGTCCGGGGTGTAGGGGGCGGTGCTATCTGCTGCTGTGGTCCACCGCTCTTTCTGAAGGATCCCATACGACGCGGAGGACCTGCACCAGAACCAGGCAGGGTCAGTGCAGGAGGAGGGCAATCTAGAGTACGACGGCGCGCGGACAGAGACCGACCGTGAGGAGGGGTTACTGTTCCTGGTGGAGGAACGACTTTGGGAAACCCGTAACCACCGTGCTGGTGTTGCGGATTGGGACTGGGAGGGGCAGCTAATACACTTCCAGTAGAAGCACTCCGCGCTCCGCTTCCGCCAGGGGAAGGTGGAGGAACTTCCGTGCTTCCCTCAGCGGATGTATCTCTACTCAGGGAAAATCGTTTTGGACTGAGATTTAAATTGGCAACACTGTTGGTAACGTACTGTTGTAGCGAGTTAAAGAAGCTCATCTTCGCTGTTGTTTAGGTGCAGACTTCTCTTTAAAACAGGTTGTAGCAAACAGTTTTTACACCACAGAGCACATTTTCACACGTAATACGTAATCAGTTTAGTGTGCCCTTCTTTACAGTTTGTTTACACTGTTTTGAATACATCCATTCCAAGATATGTCAGAACTTTCCCTAAATTCTATGCATTAGTATAAATTCTTCTCATCTGAAGTACCACTCTAAGAAGTTACATCTCACTTCTATTCTAGGTGCTTCTGGATCTGAAAGAAAAGAAACACAAAATTAGATTACACAACAAAAGTATTACAACAGTGAACTATTCATTTCCATTCAAAATCCGTGTCGCATTCCTCAAAACATAGAAAGGAAATATGGTTTAAGAGATAACATGATTCACCTTTCATTGTTCTATCTTCCTTAAAACTTAAATTTCAAGTATTTTATTTGCTTATTGCAAAACAAATTATTTTTCCTAGGGAGCTGTAGGCCTTGTAGAGGTGATATTTCGTAAAATAATGTGACAATTTGAAATGCGTACTTTGCTGTTTATTATAATTAGGTATTTACAGGGTTGTTCAATAAAGAAATGTCATAACTTTTTACGATCATAATTTTCTGCACTAAAATTCAATCCTATTATATTCAATTAGCCTAATGTAGGGCAAACACGCCGTAGTAGTTCCATTGTTGGTACTCCTGGTTCCCGCCTGTGAGAGCCCGGTAAGTTCAGACATGTTCAGTATCGCCTACCGCTGCAATGGAGGTAATAAGCGAGGAACAAATGAGGCTTTGTAATTCTGCTTTCATCTCAACAAATCTTCAGTTGAGGCCCATATAATGTTACAGCAGGCGTATGGAGAGTCTGTTCTTCCATACAGCTCAGCTCGAAGGTAGTTTAAAATGTTTAAAGAGGGGAGACAATATATTTCAAAGGAAGGTGGACCCGGTGCTTCAGTTACTGCTCTTAGGGAAGAAAACATCAACGCTGCTGCTGCTTTTGTGAGAGAGGATCGACGAATTACCTTAAGATCACTTTCTGAAATACTGAACATTTCATTGGGTGCCACCCACACGTTGGTGACAGAAACATTACGCATGAGACGCGTTTGTGCGCGATGGGTTCCAGGACTGTTGATTCCCGAGCAGAAGGACATGCAAGTCTGCATGCACTTAAAGATGATTTTAGAGGAAGGTCCGGAGTTTCTTTCAAACGTAATCATTGCTGTCTACATCATTTTGAATCTGAGAGCAAAGAGCAAAGCTCAATGTGGGAATATCCTTCATCACCAACCCCCAAAAAAGCAAAAGTGGTTGCTTCTGCTGGGAAAGTTATGATCATCTCATTCTTTGATATTCGTGGAATAGTTTATCAGCATGTTGTACCTGCACACGCATCAGTAACTGGGCAACATTACAGGGATATCCTGAAAACATTGCAAGTCCTTATCAGGACCAAAAGACCACATTTCCGTGAAGCAGGCTGGATGCTGCACCACGATAATACGCGGCCGCATATGCCAATGTTGTTGCTGAATTTCTTGCAAAATTCAACGTGAGGTGCATCCCTCACCCTCCCTATAGTCCGGATTTAACCCCAAGTGACTTTTTTTCCATTCTCTAATTTGCAAAACGCCTTCGTGAGAGGCATTATCCATCATAAGAAGCAGCGGTAAAGGCTGCGGAAGCGATTTTGAAAGATCTATCAAAATTGGTTTCCAGCATGTCTTTGAAGACTGGCAGAAATGTTGGGACAAGTGCATTCCATTTAGAGGAGACTATTTTGAGAAGGACCATCAAAATTATGAGGATGACTGAAGGTATGTTGTGAAAAAAAAAAATTGTGATCATTCTTTATTGAACAGCCCTCGTATTTTCTCTTTTACATTCTAGTTGTAATGAATACTACTATATCACAAAATAAGTTAGTTTTGTTTTAAAATCGTGTATTAATGGCTTAAATCTCTCTCTCTCTCTCTCTCTCTCTCTCTCTCTCTCTCTCTCTCTCTCTCTCTCTCTCTCTCCGTGTGTGTATGTATGTGTAACAAAAAGTCCTCTTGCAAAATTTCTTTCAAGTTTAACAACTCAAATCATTTAACTCTTTTGTTTTGTTCTTGTCTTTGTCGCCTGCATTAGTTGCAGCATAGAGAGAGCACTTATGCATCTCTTGCATCCAAGATATAAACTTTAGCATTTTATCTTTCATATCTTCATATATTTATTCTTTTGTCGTGTAAAAATGGCACGGTCTGGTTTAAATTACTTTTTCAATATTCAGTTGCATTTTACGGGATATATATTGTGCTTATATTACATCAGAAAGGCATTTTTGTAATCTCACTCTTAATGTTGCTTTTGTAGATGGCGCTTTTGTCTGAGAAGGAAGAGATGAATAATGCAGGGGAATCACTGAAGTTAGAGGTCCTCCTGCGTTGCTTCCCAACAATGAATATTTATTCTGTATCAGATTAATGCTGAGATTCCCTCACCGAGATATCTAACTTACAAATTAGGTTAACTTACTCAGATAAATTAACCGCAAACGTAGATTGTATGTAGATACTTGTTGAAGTAGTGTGTATCGCACTGCAGTATCATTTAGAACAGATTTACCCCAAATAAATATTTAAGGTCTCCTACAAAGTGTTGGTTAAAAACTAATGTGCTAAGCATATGATTCAAGATGAAAGTAGTGGAAAACTGCATTTTAACACCAGCTATTCTTTCAATTGAAAGTTGCGGTAAATAGAAAATCCCAATGAGAAATTTGTTAACAAAGAATAGCTTCTGTTATTCGCTCTGCATCTGTTACAAATATGAAGGTTCACAGCATGTAATACACGACATTCGACCGGATGCAACCAGCAAGTATTCCTGCAGGCTGGATGGAGTTGCCGTGAAAAACTACTTACTGTAGAGTGTTAGTAATGCATTCAAAGTTGACGTAAAGTAAATTATAAAATAATTATAAATAAAATAAACTATATGTTCAACCCTCTACTAAGAAGACATAGAAAACCTTATTAATTTTCCTGCTTCTTATTAATGAAGATCAACTTTAGATGCACGTATTAGATACAGAAGGCCAAAGCGACGAGAAACTTTAAAGGTATATTGTTAAAAAATTCTCTGTCCTTTGCACGGCCATGAGACATAAGAAACTTATAGCATATTAACAAAAAATAAGTATTTCAAAGTCCAAACCAATATCAAAGAATAATACTTCGTAAATGGTTAACGCTACCAAAATGCCAATTTTACATAAATCATATATATTAGCCAGATTTCCTTTGTAATCTTATTGATATTTTGTCTATTTATTTTCGTATACAAATTATACAAAAGTGGTCCAGAAGACATCACAAGATGTTTGTAGAAAATTTAAGATAGTTTTACTTAAAATATAAATATTTGAAATATAACATATTTTAATCAAAATTATTAAGCTAATATTAAAACGAAAAGGAAAAATAACGAAAATGTTCCACTTAAAAAATAGTTTGGTTTGAGCGAGTTTCTTTATTTTGCTTGTTGAGAACGTTGTCAATTGCTGGAATCATATCAGTTCCATTTTTTACATACCGGAAAAAAATAGTTGCAAAGGGATGTCAGTTTTAAGCACGCTTAGAAACGATCATCGTTTCCCGGATCTGAACCCGTAATCAAGCGCCTAATCAACTGAGCCACACAGCCGGCGAGTTTGTTTTGAAAATCTTTGGAAAATACTGAAGTTAAAAATCAAATTTGTTATTCAACCAACATTTTAAACAAATGACTCACTTCTTTTGATACAGGAGGCTGCAGTTGGTGTTTACAGTAAAATATCAAATTTAATGAAATATTTATTTGTTTATTCATTTGTTTATTTATTCATTTATTTATTCATTCATTAATTTATTCATTCAGTTATTCATTTATGCATTTGTTCATTCAACCATTTATTCGTTTATTCATTCATTTACTCATTCATTTACTATTTATTTTTTGCTTTTGGGAAGAACCCGTTTGGCCATCGAAGGGAAGCTATTGTCTCTAGTGGCGCACATATACACGATACACTCACACACACACACACACACACACATGCACACACACACACACACACACCCATGCCCGAGGTGGGACTCGAACCCGCGACCCTCTGCGTGAGGGTACGCTGGAGACATACGTTCTAACGACCATGGATATCTACGAGGGTCGGCCAGTTATCAGTTAACGCAGATACACGTACTAAACTATAGTATGCCTGGAAAACAGTTATTTGCAATTCTACAACTCAGTATAGAGGTAAACTATTGTTTACAAGTTTACAGCATAAAATTGATCTACTTCGCAACCCTTTCCCCTAAAACAGGCCGTCTTCAAAATGTATTTGAATAAGTTTACTTCCAAACTTAGGCTGATTTAATTTTATACCCTTCAGAAAAATAGGGTGCAACGCAATAAACGGCACAACCACAGGACATTTAAGTTTGAAAGTTAAATGACGCAAAGATTGAAAACACATGTACAAGGGAAATTCCACAACAAGACAACCTAACAAACAAAATACAATTTTTTAAAAAGAACTATTTCTTTTTTATAGTCTCATATAAGCTCGATACCTCAGCGAGGTTCAATAGCTTCAAAATGCTGTGTATAGTGAGAACCGTTGAATATCGCAAAATTCCCCTTAACTGCAGACTTGGTGTTTTGGATGCTGAAAATCATTTAGAACCAAGCCATTTCTTCCAGTTTGGAAACAGAAGATAGTGTGTGAAGAAGCAATCCGACTTTCCAGTCATTGATTTTGGCCACAGAGATAATGGATGTGAGAACTAGTGAATTTAATCACTCAGTCGGTTAATACTCGTCATTGTGTGATGTTTCTTTTTGGAAATATTTAATGAAAATCAGACCATGAGTATAAAAAAGCTGAGGATATGATCTTGGTTACAGATGTGACTCGTCTATTTTGGATTTGGGGCACATGTTTCCCTTTCCGTCCACTGTTTTGATTGTTTCTTCGTGTCTGGTATGAGGTAATTGAACCCTGCTTTATGCATGGTTGTACATCGACGTAGAAGCACGGGTTTAGTGTGGTGAAACACCGCCGAACACTCGAACATCGCTGAACATCCTCAGGAGCATTGTTGTTCTGTTGTGGTACCCGTCTAGAGTAAGACTTCCTGAAATATTTACGAGGCCTTCTAACTCGCGCACTTTCAGTCGATGGCCATCCAATGCCATTTGTACATAAGTAGAGTTTAAAATTTCCAGCAGAGCCTTCAAAAGTTACAAATTTGAAGATTATCGTGTGATAGTTAAAATATTTTAGCTAAATTATTTTCTTCGATAAATCATGTACAAAAGGTGAAAAAAGTAAGATTCAATATCATGCAAGCAAACCAAATGTTTTACTCTAAAATTAATTACAATGAATGCCAGCACAAAAATATGAGTATATTTATATCCTCAGATTGAATTAAGATCTTGCAAATGAACAAATAAAGCATAGGGTCAATGGAAGATTTCGTATTGCCATATCAAAAGATGATTGATTTTAAACAGTTTATAACACTACTACGGCTCGAGATAGGTTAATAAATCAATCAGAAGTAAATTGCGAACTGCTGACGTTTGATACATACATTGCTTTAAGCTGCACAGATACATAAACACACATGTAGATGCAAATATTGACGCTCGAGGCTAGCCTTCCCCCATGCCACAAACCTCCAAAGTAACGCTTTATCGAAAAGAACACGGGACCGACGTGTTTGTACTGACATCCCTGCGCTTGGGTAACCTATTCTGTCCCTGTGGCAGTATTATCTGTGCGCAGAATCATGGGTGTGTGGTGTTTGTGTAAAAATGCTTCCGCTCCGCAAGTTGGAGAGCAGAAATTCACTTAACCGAAATCAGTTGGATTGCCAATAAAAGGAGAAAAGAGCAATCACAAGAAAAGACGTAAACACTTAAAATGAAATTTCGAGCTATCTTTGCTGTATAGAGACAGTTTAATTCATTATATCAGTGCTTTAACCAGGTTGATTACTATAAAAGACCGCAAGAGCACGTGAATGTTCTATTTCTGCCAATTGATTAGCTCAGTGACTATTCTTTATACAGGGTGAGTCACCTAAAACTTGCACCGTAAATATTTCTGAAATGGTATGTGCTATTGATATGCGGTTTTCACGGAATTGAACTATAGGGAGGGGCTCGCATTTTCAAATGATACACAGATTTTTATAATTTTTAGAAAGTGTATTTATGTACAAAAGTTACATTTTTTTAAATGGAACAATGCGTATTGACATTAAGAAAATAAAAGTAGAATAAATTAGAATGTCAATGGTGTTTTTTGCACGATTCTAATGTAAGTAGTTTACGAGAAATCGTCATTTGTACAAAACGGGACAATGGCTAGGACAAACTAAAGAAAAACAAGTGAATGAAGAAAAATGAGGATTCTGACAAGTAAACAAAACTGTACCCTCAAAGCCTGTGTTCAAAATGAGCACCACCAGCTTCAATACAAGCTTCCAGTCTAGTATGTAAAGATTGCTGTACACGTTCTAGCATTTCAGTGGAAATTTCAGCGCAGGCAGCAGTAATACGCCGTTTCATATCTTCTGGTGTAGTTGGTATGTCCTTGTAGACAGTGTCTTTCAGCTTCCCCCACAGAAAAAAATCTAAAGGAGTCAAATCTGGTGAACCGGCCGGCCAAGGTACAGGTCCCCTTCGTCCAATCCACCGATTTTGAAACAATCCTTGAAGATAAGCTGTAGTAATTCGTGCACTATGGGCCGGACAGCCATCATGTTGATACCACAGATTCCTACTAGTCTGAAGGGGAACGTCTAACATCTGTGGAAGATCGTCTGTTAGGAGGTTGAGATACTTCTGTGAATTCAGTGTTCCTTCTATGAAAAAAGGGCCAATGATGTGATGGTTCACTATTCCACACCACACGTTCACACTCCATGGATGCTGACGTTCTACCTGCCGCAGCCAACGAGGATTGTCAACAGACCAATAGTGCATATTTTTTAGATTTACTTGGCCATGATTAGTAAATGTTGCTTCATCAGTGAACAAGATACATGACAAATTTGGAGTATCATGTCTCAATGCCCATGTACAAAAGTTCACACGATTCTCAAAATCATTGCCATGCAGCACTTGATGGAGAGAGATGTGATACGGATGGAACTTATGACGATGGAGGATGCGGATTACACTTCTTTGACTGATGCCGCTTCCTCGTGCGATTGCACGAGAACTAATGTGGGGATCTACTGCAACAGCAGCTAGAACATTAATTTCTCCTTGCTCTCTAGTTGCTCGTTTGTTTCTGGTGCGTTTTCTAGACGTTATACTACCACTTTCACGTAATTGGTTGAAGAGGTTCACAAATAATTGACGAGATGGTTGACGTCTTTTCGGATATGTTTCCAAGTACACTGTACAAGAAAGAACTGCATTCTTTCTACATTCACCATAAACTATGAGCATATCTGCTTTTTCTGCATTGGTAAATACCATCTTCCAAGCACGTCCTACTGCTTCAACTATCACAAAATAACTGCCAGTGTAGACAAAACACATTGTAAACAAACATAACAACATCCTAGCCTAGCAACTAAGCAATTGAATGGAACAAACAACTGCCGGTGCGTTCAATTTTCAAATGACGATTTCTCGTAAACTACTTACATTAGAATCGTGCAAAAAACACCATTGACATTCTAATTTATTCTACTTTTATTTTCTTAATGTCAATACGCATTGTTCCATTTTAAAAAAATGTAACTTTTGTACATAAATACACTTTCTAAAAATTATAAAAATCTGTGTATCATTTGAAAATGCGAGCCCCTGCCTATAGTTCAATTCCGTGAAAACCGCATATCAATAGCACATACCATTTCAGAAATATTTACGGTGCAAGTTTTAGGTGACTCACCCTGTATACGTTATTGCATTTAATACATATATACGATATATTATCATATATATCATTCAAACATAGCGCATTTTTCTAGCTAAATAAAACACGCAACGAAGCTAAAGGCGTTGACTGCAGTGAATCATTTACTTATCTTCCTACAAGCTGCTAAATGGTACACCTATCTTCGCACCTGAATGGAGAACACTATTTTCATTAATTACGCTCGGAAAAGCACTTGAAAATCTTAAAATGAGATGGAAATGTATGACTTCATCGTGACTGTACAAAATCTTGTCTCCACGGCACATGTAAATCGTGAACATTTCTAATCTTGAACAGCATCTAATTGTTTATGGTTGTCGTTACTTAAACTACATTTCACATACTATTAAACTGAAAAAAGTCTATGCACCTTTTGTCTTCAAGTACTTACTGCCACTCAGTATTCATTCACAAAGATAAGTCTGAAAAGACAGCTGCATTTTATGTCCTCTAATGTGGATGTACAGAGTGCTAAGAAAATACAAGCCACGCGATTTGAGGAGACATGAGACAATGCTCTATTAAATCAATAGAAATTACTAAATTTCTCTTTTGCCTTGTATTTGTCATACAATTGTGAACATGACTATTGAAGCTGGGACAAATGAGTTTTTTATTAATAAATATGAGGTGATTGAGTTTAAATTTTACAATATATGAAAAAAAAAAAAACTTCCAATGTGGAATACACAGCGACTGTAGATTTTTCAACTCACACGAATTGATTGTGGAAGCTTGTGGCGAAGAAAGACACACTTGCCTGCGGTGCTAGGAGTCCAGGGTTCGATTCCCGGCGGTGGGGTTAAGGATTTTTTTCCGACCAAGATAATCCCTCATCTTCCCCAGAATCTGGAAGTATGAATGAGAGTGCGAATGCGTGCGTGATCTAATGATTAAAACACAATGAATAAGAATTAACAACTTCGATATATTCAAAAGGAGAACGGCAGCCGATGTGACCATTGGAGTTAAAGGCGGAGTATAAATGGAACAATTAAAAAATATGAAAAAAAAACATACATACATAGTGTCACAAATTATGCTGTGGCGAAACAGATTCATCCAAACAAAATATTAGTGTACTAATATCTCAATCTTCTGGAGAAACCCCTAAAGTTTTACAACAGCTTATTGATTTCTAAACTATGTTTCCTCAGTTAGCAACATCAATACCTTATTGTTATTTTTATTTTTATTTGTTTATTTATTTTTTGCTGATTTTTTTATGTGTTGTTTGATTAGAGAAATAATGTGTGGCGATGTAGCTGGCGCATGAATTATGTTCTGGTACATGTGCATTATATTTGGCAAAAGCGCCTAGCGCGATCATTGGCCAGCACTCATGTGTGTTTTAAGTTCCTTTAAGCATCACTTCTAGACTGTACTCCTTCCTAACAATACTTACGAATATGTGAGCGATGTCATTTTCAAACGGACAAGGTGTGTTTTTGTGTTGCTATGTCGTATCTCCTAGCTCATGAAATAACTAAGTTTACGGAGCACAAATTTTATAGACGAGATTTTTAGGTAGCCATTTTATAAAATTTTAAATTTAGTAAAAGTTTATGGAAAATGGGAATATTTAAGTTTGCTTTATGAGTCACTATGTTTACACTCAAACTTCACTTACTTCAAACTTAAATATGAAGAATACCTCACTGTTAATAATGCTTCTGCTCTTAATATTTAAAATGGGAATAGTTTGTACGGAAATTCTCCCAAAATTTGGCAAATTTGGGATGAACTGCGGCAGCAATGTAGCTCAAATATTGCACTTTGATGATGAATTACAACATTTTGAGTTCGACTGAAACCAGTAAATCAGTAAGAGACATATATCTTGCATACAACACTCACATAGCTTTCTCTACTGAGGTAGCCTTACACAACCAGGGTTTGATACCTAGCGTAGATCCTCACTTTCCTCACGATGCTGAAGCCCATCCTATTCGGGACTTATAATCCGCACCCCTAGAAGGGATCGATCCCGGGCGCGTTCCATAGCAAGGAACCAAAGCATGGCGCCTTAGCCCACTACGTTACGGCGCGGGACTTTACAGACTGCATTTTAAGTAAAAATTTCTCTAATGGTATAACCATTCTACCAAAGGGTTTCACAATTATGAGGATTTTTCGGAAATTTAGATATATATTTTACGTTTTTTACAGATATCCTAAAATTGGATATTTTAATGAAATCTCTAGAGCCGTTTTTTAGAAAATCATATTGCTTGAAAATCGTCCTTAAGTTAGAAACCATATTTGAGCTAGAATAAAGTTGTAAGCTATAGTTAATTATATGGATCATTTCATATGTAATTATGTAATATTTGAATATTATAAGTTGCAAAATTTCAAACTTTATGCGTAAAAATATTTTTGTTTTGTGTTATTTTTGTTTTATTCTGAAAACGTTCCTGGTCTCGAAGTTTAGGATCGCTTAAAAACTGTTTTTTGGAGGCAACATGGGAAGATGTTACCAACATTTAGCCAGAGAAAACTTTGTAGTTCGGCGAAGAGTAAAAATCGATTGTTCTGTTGAAATGTTCAGAGAATGTGTCTAGTATTTGCGTAGTAGAAATACCGCATAGTGGGAAAAGATCCTGCGTCATGTGATAACGGGAGACATGTGATGCAGCAGTATAAGCAATAAAAATAATTAAAGTGACATCGTGGAAGATCGTGATGTCATTTAAATTATTTGAGAAGCGGAAGAATATAGCTCAAATGGACATAGAGCACCGGACTTAGGCTCAGAGTCGACATATTATATAAGTAAGCTTTGAGGGACGGGGTAGTTAATCGGACAGTCATTCATCAATCTCTGGGCAAAATTACTATTATGCTCCCTGAAAAGTCCATAGAGTGAATCCGGTATCAGTTAAGTCATCTGGTATAACGGATAAAATGGTATTGGGTTTAACAAATTATTCCGTTTGTTTCTCATGTTGTAGATGTGGTCGTAGGTTCGTGGGGCGAGACAGATGGCCTGAATTATTCCCACAAGAAAAGAGCACTCTCTACAGTGAACAGAACAAAGTGGTTCTAACATATCTTCGAATCAAGAGCTTTTATGGTTTTCCGTACGTCTCGTGAGCTAACATCATTGAACTTCTTGCCCGCCTCAGTAGGGTAGATAGTAGCGTGTCTGTCTCATGGGTAGGAGGTCCCAAGTTCGAATCTTGGCCAGAGTGTGTTACCTGGATAAGGTTTCTTCCAGGCTTTTCCCTTAAAGACGAATGCCAGGTAACCCTGGGCTCATTTGAACATCATTTCACTCACTTCATTCGTCGTCTAATAACAACGTTGGAGGACGTAAATTAAAAAGGAAATTGAACTTTATCCCATCCTGTAGTTTCTTCATTTCATTCCTTCCTGCTACAGTGCGCTTACTCTACCTGTACCTTATATTCAATTCCTCCACAAATATGACACCGGTTGTGTTTCATTTTAATTCCATTATTTCATCAATACGCATTTTGTATTCGCCAATGAAGTAAAAAATACTGGAGGCTCCCTTTTTTAAGGAGCTTGCTACACTTCCTTTTTTGTTTTTGTTTTCTATTTAAACTTCTCCTTGGTAGTTTTCAGAAGCGTTATTTATATGAGGAAACTCCTAAAATGTTTCGAATTGTACAATCCCTGCTAATAAATATCTGCCAATGATTTCAACAATAGCGTCACATTATTTTCATGATGATGGGCACGTCAGTTGTGACTAATCTACAGATGTATTTATTGAAAATGTCCTTAGTTATAATCTTTGTATCACGGGAATAATAATAATAATAATAATAATAATAATAATAATAATAATAATAATAATAATAATAATAATAAAAATAATAATAATAATAATAATAATAATAATAATAATAATAATAATAATAATAATAATAATAATAATAATAATAATAATAATAATAATAATAATAATAATAATAATAATAATAATAATAATAATAATAATAATAATAATAATAATAATAATAATAATAATAATAATAATAATAATAATAATAATAATAATAATAATAATAATAATAATAATAATAATAATAATAATAATAATAATAATAATAATAATAATAATAATAATAATAATAATAATAATAATAATAATAATAATAATAATAATAATAATAATAATAATAATAATAATAATAATAATAATAATAATAATAATAATAATAATAATAATAATAATAATAATAATAATAATAATAATAATAATAATAATAATAATAATAATAATAATAATAATAATAATAATAATAATAATAATAATAATAATAATAATAATAATAATAATAATAATAATAATAATAATAATAATAATAATAATAATAATAATAATAATAATAATAATAATAATAATAATAATAATAATAATAATAATAATAATAATAATAATAATAATAATAATAATAATAATAATAATAATAATAATAATAATAATAATAATAATAATAATAATAATAATAATAATAATAATAATAATAATAATAATAATAATAATAATAATAATAATAATAATAATAATAATAATAATAATAATAATAATAATAATAATAATAATAATAATAATAATAATAATAATAATAATAATAATAATAATAATAATAATAATAATAATAATAATAATAATAATAATAATAATAATAATAATAATAATAATAATAATAATAATAATAATAATAATAATAATAATAATAATAATAATAATAATAATAATAATAATAATAATAATAATAATAATAATAATAATAATAATAATAATAATAATAATAATAATAATAATAATAATAATAATAATAATAATAATAATAATAATAATAATAATAATAATAATAATAATAATAATAATAATAATAATAATAATAATAATAATAATAATAATAATAATAATAATAATAATAATACATTGAAAATATTCCGATACTATACGAGGTGCAGTTCAAATGTAATGCATTCAAACTTATTCACACATCATCTATGACACACGTCAATTTTCCACGTACCCTCCTTTATTTAAACAAAATGGCAAAGGTCACACACTTTCAAGACTTTCCTTTTTCCAGGACTATATGATTCAGAGATTGGTGTACTGCAGATCTTAGGCTTGATCCTAAATAAAATTGCCTCAGCTGAAGACTGATTTTCAGTCGGAAATCAATTTGAATCTTAAGAGTCTCGATTCCATTTTGGAGTAGGTATTTGTTCGTTGACATTCCGAGCCTTGTGTGTTGAAGCACTGTCTTGGTGGAGGATGAACATTCCTACCAGATCAGGAATATTTGCAAGCAGCTGGCGTCAGTAACATTCTCCTGTGATTGACACACTCTTTGGAAGAGGATATGCCATAATAAAACCTTCAATACCGAATATTCTATGCGGATACGTCAAGTTTGCATACTTTTGGGAGTAGCGTGTCTGAATGTTTCCATTATTTTGACTGCTACTTTGTATAAGGATTGAAGAAGGAGGTCCATCTGGTATCTTGAGTTACCAAACTTCTAAAAACTATGGATCTGGGTGCTACCTATTTCTTCCTAATGGTTATTTTATGTTCTTTCTTGCTTTCATCAAGCATTCTTAGCAAAAAGCACCTTTTTTGCAACTTTCTAATGATCTTTAATGATTCTCACCGGTAAAGTATGACTGAGGCGTGTATTAGCATAATCCCCTCTTTAGTTGAACTGAAACTATGCTCATAGCTATGAAGGAAAGGGAACTTTATCCTCAGTAAACTAAACTAGATTCGTGACTGTACAATCTTACGAAGGGGACTTCGATGGTATCAGAAATAAGATGGCCATAGGTGTACAAGTTGATATGAAAAGCGATGCGGAGCGAACGCAGACCATCCTGAAGGCCAGAAGTTTCGAAGCTTTCGCTCCCCTTCTACATATGCACTGGCCGGAGAGTATTTATGAATGCACTCATTTATTATATGGAAATTCTTTGAGAATAACAGGTGATATTGCAATAGTAGTAAATACTGACGATCAAGGGCAACAAGGGTTATTGAGGTAGTTAAAGGAATCCCAGTTGGAGGTGGTAGACCTCATATTTGGGAAGTTGGAAATGGATTAGGTGGAATATTTGATCACAACTACAAGCATATATACCAGTAGAGGAGTCTAATAGGAAACCTCCAGTTATATCTACCTGACACCCTACTTGATGGATATTGACGGTAAACGTTATGGAACAGTTGAGTACAATCTTGCATCATTGGAAAATATTAGTACAGGAACACGAGAGGAAAGACATAACAGTCGCGACGGCCAGCGTATTGGATAGGGGTTATGTTTGAAAACTTTTATAATGGGTATTCCGTGACATTGGGATCAAAGTTGGTTCTATGCTGCCTGCTGCTCAAAAGATTCAGGGCAAAGGACATTGGCAAACGCAACAATTGACGGATAAGAAAATCAACGAACCTCGGGAAATGGTACGAATCAAAGCCAATCAGAAAACGTTTGCAGATATGTTGAAGACAGTGCAGCAAGATGTGGATATCAATAACATTGGTGTGTAAATAAAGGAGATGGAGAGGAGAAGCAAGGAATTAGAAGGTACCACGAGTAGGAAGGCGGCTACTATCCTGCTGTAGGGTTGGAGCCTACTATTACTGGGCACGTTTTGAAGAACACCATAGGTAATGACTGGGTGTAAAAGCCTCTGAAATCATGATATATGCTTTGAGATCTGGCAGGGCAGGCAACTTATACCCCACCAGTGGTATACCAATAGAGCGATCTTGGCAGTTTCTAAGGAAAAGGAGGCTCAAAATAGGTTGGACAGAATGCCAGGTGCGAGAAAGGGTCTACATATCACGATGTCAAGTGTTTCGACATGGAACATAGAGCTTATGAATGTAAGAAAGAAGCCAACAGAAATGAGGACTGCCTCAATCGTGGTGGGCAGGAATACCACACCAAAGAGTGTACCAACCATTCGTTTTGCATTAAATGTTGAAAAGAGGGTCATAGG
>CM060947.1:161898291-161965791 GCA_030765055.1 Mantis religiosa | reverse complement strand
AAAGAAATTACTTAAAAACACATTTCGATAAAGCGAGATAAGTGATTACAGAACTTGTCATTGCTGCAGCGAATTATGCATCATCTTCTCTAGTTTTGGCTAAAATTAACACAAACTGTTTTACTCTTCTATAAAACTTTTGATCACTGAGCAACTCCACTGATGATGACGGTGATGATGATGATGATGATGGTGATGATGATTAATAATAATAATAATAATAATAATAATAATAATAATAATAATAATAATAATAATAATAATAATAATAATAATAATAATAATAATAATAATAATAATAATAATAATAATAATAATAATAATAATAATAATAATAATAATAATAATAATAATAATAATAATAATAATAATAATAATAATAATAATAATAATAATAATAATAATAATAATAATAATAATAATAATAATAATAATAATAATAATAATAATAATAATAATAATAATAATAATAATAATAATAATAATAATAATAATAATAATAATAATAATAATAATAATAATAATAATAATAATAATAATAATAATAATAATAATAATAATAATAATAATAATAATAATAATAATAATAATAATAATAATAATAATAATAATAATAATAATAATAATCACAATAATTTTTTTTTTGCTTTATTGATATCAACAGCATGCTCCATTACATAGTAATACTACATGCTTTATAGTTACATGTCCTATTTTGAATTAGTAATTGTAAATATTACAACAATTTTACATTGGGTTATTCTGTGTTTTAGTGTACATTAAATTGAGTCTATTCTTCTAGCTGATTTTTGTGAGTTCACAATTTGTAATTATTTCAATCTAAATACTTGTCATATTTTTAGAAGTAGTGCTTTATGTTTTAGTTATTTGTAAGATTATGATGATACCGGAGTAAGTTGATTGTATAGAGTTCACAATTTGTCGTTGTTACACTCCAAATCCTTCAGTCCATGAACGTGATTTTTATAGAAGTTGCAAATTTTACAAACGACTTCAGGTGATTATTCGCAATCTTCTCGTTGGTGGTAGGCCATTTCCCTCCATTGCTTGTTACACTTTTTGCCAATTCTAGTCGTTTTTCATCAAGTCTTCTGCAATTAAATATTAAATGGTTAACGGTCTGTTCTTCTTTTCCGCAAGGACAGAGTGGGTTATTTAATATTCTAAATCGGTATAGGTATGCGTTAAATTTTCCATGGCCAGTTAACATTGTAGTGAGTTCTGGGGATATTGGAATCTTTTGACGCAATCTGTTTTTCACTAACGGGAAGAATGCTTTAGTCACTGCACCTTTCGTTGTGTTCGTCCACCTGTTGAGTCCATATTCCTTCGCTCTGTTACAATTACATCTTTTGGTATTTTGTCGTACACTATTTTACTATCTTCGATAGCTGCGCGTTTTGCAAGCTTATCTGCTAGTTCATTCCCTTCTATTCCGCAGTGGCCTTTAACGCAGCCAAAGTGGATGATCCAATTTAAATGGTTTAGTGCAAGAAGTTTGTCTTTGATAGATTCTATTAGTCGATTTCTTTTTCAGTTGTTTCTCAGTAGATCTATAGTAATTCTGCTGTCAGTGTATATTGCAACCTTTCTATCTATTGAACTGGCATAATATACTTCTTCTAATTTCTCTAGTACTTTTAAAATAGCAAGTTGTTCGGCTTGATTGTTGGTGCAGTGGCCATGCAATTTGAATTTTAACTGGTGTGTCATAATTCCGTTTTCAAATATAATTCCTGCTGCGCCAACTTTCTCCCCCATTTTACTTCCATCTGTGTACGCTTCCATTCTATATATGTTATCTTTGTTCACCTCCTGAATCGTTGCCACTTCGGCAGGATGTCGCCAGTGTTTTAATTCTAATGGTTTGTCGAAGTCTGCTATGTGACTTTTTGTTGCCAGATATATTTGGAGTTTTTCCTCTATAGTTATTTCTATAGGACATACTCCAGCTAGTACGCACGATGCATCATACGAGAGAGTTCTATATGCTTTCGTCATTTTTATGTTGATTAATCTTTGAATTCTTCTATATTTTGCAATATTTTTATTCTTCCGTATCGCATCTATCCATATAGGAGCTCCGTATGTCAAGACAGGGACTATAGCACCTTCATAGATTGTCTTAAGTGCTTTGTGACCTAGCCCCCATTGTAGCTTTGCTGTTCTTGCTAGCTAATGAACCAACGAGATTGTTTTGTCTGCAGTATATTCAATGTGCGCGTTGAAGTTAAATTTGCTATCTAAATATATTCCGAGGTATTTTATTTCTTCGGTTTGGTTAAGTTTATGATGATTCAAAAATATGTTGACATCCCTATCTACATTTCTTCTTCTTGTGATAAATAGAACCTTGGATTTCTTTTGGTTAAATTGAGTTTTGTTATCATCAGCCCATTTTTTGGATTTTTCTAAGATCGTGATTTGCAACGCTCTCTGCTTCTGATTTGTATGCTCCTCTTGTCATTACTACCAGGTCGTCTGCGAAGGCGATCACTCTTGTCCGGTGATCATATTCTAAATTCAGCATCGAATTGTACATTATGTTCCAGAAGCCTGGACCACAGCATGATCCTTGTGGGCAGCCTTTCTGTACTTCTCTTTCTGCTGTGTAGTTGTTCACTGAAAATACTAATCTTCTGTTGCTGAAGTAATGCACTGCTAAATTATATAAATTCTTAGGGCATCTAAGCTGTCTTAGATTCTTGAGTATGCTAGGCCACCAAGCTGCATCAAAAGCACCTTTGACATCAAGACTAGTGACTACTACGCATTGTTTTGACTTCAAGCATTTATCGATGAAAGATTTAATTTCCATTGCAGCGCCAACTGCTCCCCTTCGGGGGGTAAATCCAAACTGGTTGTTGTGTAACAAATTATTGCTGTACATATGGTGTAGTATTCTGTCAATCATCAGTTTTTCTAGTAGTTTACCTCCGATATTTAATAGACTTATTGGTCTGTATTTTGATGCGTCTTGGCAGTCTTCTTTTCCGGGCTTAATTATTGGAATGACAATAGACTGCTTCCAATCCTTTGGAAAGCATCCCTTCTTTAAACACGCGTTGTATACTTGCGTGAAGAATAGGGGGAGATGTTGGAAAGCTCTTGTAATTATGTCGCTAGATAAGAAGTCGTTTCCAGGAGATTTCTTTGGATTGAATTTTTGTATATTAATGATGATTTCTGCAGTTGTGAAAGGTTTATCATCATTAGTATTGATGGGTTCTTCAATTTCTTTCCTAATTTGTTTGTGCAATTCGTTGTCACTATCTTGATTGTCTTCGGGTACAAAGTGCTCTAACATATGCTTGATTGTATTTTCAGTATATGTGGTAAATGTTCCATCGTCTTTTTGTAATGTAGTCCATCTCACACCAGTTCGGAGTTTGCCGGAAGCTATTTTATATACTAAACCCCACTTATTGTGCAAAACGCTTTCCATGATTTCAGTTTTGCATCTCTCATTTTCCTTTCGTATTCCCTTTTCCCATCCAGATATTTTTCTTTCCTCTCCTGTCGTAGAGTTTTGCCGGTGACAGTTCTTTGGTATCTCCTCCGCAGTGCATTTGCCCTTTTTCTTAATATAGTAAGTTCATCTGTCCACCAAGATACCGTCTTCCTTTTTATCGCCTGTTTAGCACCTGTTGAAACTTTGAAGGTTGCATTACTAGCTGTTATGATACATGAAAAGGTGAGGTTTGTCATTTCCTCTGCTTCAGTTTTACTTGCCACTGTGCTGCTTAGTTCCTGATCTAATTTCTGCAAGTTCTCTTCATTATAGTGACAATTGAATTTAGATATCACCGTGGAAAGGAAAATATTGTCGAATTTCTCGAAATCTTCATTCCTTACTATATACTTTGCTCTCGTGTGATCGATTCCAATTGTAGATGTGTTTTCAATCTGGTTTGTAAGTTTGAAAGTTAAAACCTTGTGGTCAGAGCAGCTTTCTACGGAGCCACAGGTCCACTCACTGACATGCCTTAACAACTTGTTAACAATAGTTAGGTCGACATAACTGCTGCCTCTTCTAGTTTCAAATGTAGGCTCCGACCTAGTATTCACTATGTTTAAGTTGGACACTGTTAGAAAATCTTCCATTGCTGTCCCCCTGTGATTTGTTGTGACGTCATACCACGTTTTACTTCTGGCATTACTGTCGGCTGCTATAAGTAAACCACTCCCCTTTGTATAGTTTGTAATTCGTTCTATTGTCCTCAAACTTACCTCGATATCTTGTGTGGAATCGAAGTATAAACAAGCTGCGTAAAACTTCATTCTTTTGTATGTTATTTCTGCGACGACAGTGTCTTCGTCAGAGAGCTGTGTAATAAGAATGACATCTATGTCTTTGTTATTTATAAGCAGTGCTGACCTTTTCCTTCCCTTTCCACTCTCATAGATTCTTAGAGATTTAGGCACTCCCGCTACATTACTGTGTATGGTGTAAGGTTCTTGTATAAAGGCGAGGTCAATGCTACTGTTGTTCATATTATATATAATATTATTCATTGCTGCTCTTTTGTGTTGCAAATTAACCTGTACACATCGTAGATAATAATTTTCTCTGTCCGCGAGACCATCCATGTTAATAGTCGATTCTTTCCATATTCTTCTTCAGGGCAGTTTTATAGCATGGACAGCTTTTATCAACCGATGAATGGTTCTCACTTATAGGCATTGATCCATTGTATTTGTTATAATTTGTGCAATTGATGCATCGATGGTTTTCTTTAGGTGCTTGGCATTCTTTCATTTTATGATTTCCAGAGCAATGTGGACATACTTGTTCCCCTGTGCATTCCTGGGCTCTATGGTGGTATTTACAGCAATTATGGCAACGTGTAACTGACAGGTAGTCGTCACTATTACATATGTGCCAGCCTAATTTAAGTTTCCTGCCCGAAATGCACCTACGAACTTGTGACGTGACTTCTATTACCAAATTCTTGTTTTTCCTTCTATCTGCAAACACGAATTTAGGAATTATGTCACTTTCGCTTAAATTCAGATCTGAATTCTGATTGACTATGGCTTCTGTTGCATTGTCTATGATAATATCCTCTGGAACATTAAATATATTTATCCTGGGATTCCTGAGCTTCGGCAAATAACTTTCGAGTTCTAACCCGCATGTTTCAGTTATTGCTTCACAAACTTTTTTGAGTTCACCTTGGCTTTCTGATTCCAAAAGTAACTGCCCGTTTTTAGCGTTTTTAGCGCAGATATACCGTCTTTCATTTTTGCAGGGTTAACTTTCGACTTGAGTAGAGTCTTAGTGTACTCGACACTCTGATTGTTTTTTGATTTCACAAACATTTTATAAGTCTTTTTTCCGTGTGACACATCCGACTGGTGCCACTCTTGGTTTGTCTTGGTGACTTCGGAGTAGCACTTCTTAGACCTACCTGCAGGTGGAGCCACCCTCCACTTGCTGGTCGACTGGTTGTCTCCCGTGGGCGCTAGATGTCTCGTGTAGTCATCCTCGCCCGATTGCAAGGCCTGGACAATGGATGCCGCTTCTGTCGCTCTCGATTCCAGTTCACTGATCACTTTGTTCTTTTCTTCCACTGCCCTACTAACACTGCTGAACTCTTTCCTGATATCACTGATCGCGTCAAAAAGATCTTTCTTTAGATCACTTCTCATTTTTACGCACTTGTCAGCTATATTGAGTAACTTATTTAGAGCGTTTTCAAATACGCTGTCATCAGCTGACTTCATCGTGGCTCCACAGGCACAATTGTTTTTTCTCACAAAAACTAAACCGATAGTTCCCTCGTTGCACTAACACTACCACACGTACCGGAAAACTTGTAGAATATACTGACGTACGAGAAACACTTCACCAAAATATAAAAATATCTTTAAATTACAGAAAGAATTCGAACAAAGATTTCTTACACATTTGTTTTAAAAAGCACTGCTACCAATGTTAATGATAATAATGATAATGATAATGATGATAATGCTGATGATAATGATGATGATAATGAGGATGATAATGATGATAATGATGATGATAATGATAATGATGATAATGATGATAATGATGATGATAATGATAATGATGATAATGATAATGATGATGATGATGATAATGATGATAATGATAATGATGATAATGATGATAATGATAATGATGATGATGATAATGATGATGATAATGATGATAATGATAATGATGATGATAATGATGATGATAATGATTATGATAATGATGATAATGATAATGATGATAATGATAATGATGATAATGATTATGATAATGATGATAATGATGATGATAATGATGATTATGATGATGATAATGATAATGATGATAATGATGATAATGATAATGATGATAATGATGTTAATGATAATGATGATAATGATAATGATGATAATGATAATGATAATGATGATAATGATAATGATGATAATGATGATGATAATACTGATAATAATAATGATAATAATAGTAATAATAATAATAATAATAATAATAATAATAATAATAATAATAATAATAATAATGATGATAATGATAATGATGATAATGATAATGATGATAATGATAATGATGATAATGATAATGATGATGATAATAATGATGATGATAATAATGATAATAATAATGATAATAATAGTAATAATAATAATAATAATGATGATGATGATAGTAATAATAATAATAATAATAATAATAATAATAATAATAATAATAATAATAATAATAATAATAATAATAATAATAATAATAATAATAATAATAATAATAATAATAATAATAATAATAATAATAATAATAATAATAATAATAATAATAATAATAATAATAATAATAATAATAATAATAATAATAATAATAATAATAATAATAATAATAATAATAATAATAATAATAATAATAATAATAATAATAATAATAATAATAATAATAATAATAATAATAATAATAATAATAATAATAATAATAATAATAATAATAATAATAATAACAATAATAACAATAATAACAATAATAACAACAATAATAACAATAATAACAACAATAATAACAATAATAACAATAATAACAATAATAATAATAATAATAATAATAATAATAATAATAATAATAATAATAATAATAATAATAATAATAATAATAATAATAATAATAATAATAATAATAATAATAATAATAATAATAATAATAATAATAATAATAATAATAATAATAATAATAATAATAATAATAATAATAATAATAATAATAATAATAATAATAATAATAATAATAATAATAATAATAATAATAATAATAATAATAATAATAATAATAATAATAATAATAATAATAATAATAATAATAATAATAATAATAATAATAATAATAATAATAATAATAATAATAATAATAATAATAATAATAATAATAATAATAATAATAATAATAATAATAATAATAATAATAATAATAATAATAATAATAATAATAATAATAATAATAATAATAATAATAATAATAATAATAATAATAATAATAATAATAATAATAATAATAATAAGAATAATAATAATAATAATAATAATAATAATAATAATAATAATAATAATAATAATAATAATAATAATAATAATAATAATAATAATAATAATAATAATAATAATAATAATAATAATAATAATAATAATAATAATAATAATAATAATAATAATAATAATAATAATAATAATAATAATAATAATAATAATAATAATAATAATAATAATAATAATAATAATAATAATAATAATAATAATAATAATAATAATAATAATAATAATAATAATAATAATAATAATAATAATAATAATAATAATAATAATAATAATAATAATAATAATAATAATAATAATAATAATAATAATAATAATAATAATAATAATAATAATAATAATAATAATAATAATAATAATAATAATAATAATAATAATAATAATAATAATAATAATAATAATAATAATAATAATAATAATAATAAATAACACATGGTGCAACACCTTAGCGTACCAAATTTAGCCAACCAGACTGCCGGTCTCACGCTCATATACGTAACGTAGAGGTGGGTCATCATCCCGTTACTGGGAGGAGTTGTGGTCAGCATCTCGATACCTGCAGGCAGAAAATTGGCCTTCTTGACCAGGGCCACTTACCTATCACAAGCTCCGCAATTTCCTCAAGTTGCTGAGTAGGCAACGGGACAATCCGCACCCCCAGGGGTGGAGTTGAACTCGGGCTGCATTCCGTGGCAGGGAACAAAGCCGGATGCCTTAGTCCACTGCGGCATGGCATAGGACTACTGGAAGGGATAGTTGGCCTAATTTATTTTCAGCTTGGGGAGGCACAATGATGCAAATTTTTTTTTTTTTTTATTTCAGAAGCCCTGGTTAAACTCAACAAAATTACCTTTGTTTTCTGTTATGAAAACGAAAACACTGGAATTCAATATACTTTTCAAGCCGAATACGAATATGGCAAGAAAATTGTCAGATACTTTCTGGTTTTCCTGTTATTACAAGAATTATAATTTGAGAAAAAACCAATAGGGTGAATTGCATTTTGGTTAAATGGTAGTATTTTGCTAAGCTTATTTCAATTACATGCGTCACCTTTTAGCTTGTCATGCTCTACTGGACCGAGGGAGCCTCCCTCACCATGGACCAGCAATAATCCGCTAACATGGATGTACTCTAATTACCCTGGCAACAACTTTCGAATGTTGCAATGTGGAAGCACTCTCCATGTTATTTAGAAACTGCACCACAATTTTCAGGAAAACTCCAAATGAGGGTAGAAAAGGCGTATCTTCAAAGACATATTGCTCCCCATATGATGATAAAACAGCAATATGTTATCCATTATATCCATATCCATTATATCTATAATTTGGCGAATGACTGCTTTAGTATTTGAAAGTTACCAGTCTCGCAGATCATTTCACTCATTATGAGTTATTCTGGGTTCGTGTGATAGAATTCGAATGTTTAAATAGGATCATAGGACGCTGAAGCTCTAGGTATGTCTTCAGAATGCTAGATTCAGAGTGCTGGATTTAGGATTGTCTTCAGAAACAATGGTTTAGGACTCAGATGGAAGTGGAATAGGGAGTTCATTGGAGTGGAGCACTGGAGAAATAGCTGACGATATATTTGGGCAATTCACAGTCTGACTTGTATTCTTTGAAATCAACTTCAATTTACGATTGTTCCCTCCTAATCCTGGGCTGAGTAAAAAGCATTGATCTCTTTTTTTTTTTTTCTTTTAGCCATTCACTGAGAGCTGCAGAACGGACATTGCAACAGATATGAGGGGCCCAGCTTTCATCTCGGTCCTCTATACTGTATCCAAAATAAAGACGGTAGCTTTATAATTGGAGTTGTATTTCGCTTTCGGTTGGAAAGTCACTTTCCCACATATATAAAAAGCTGATCACCACTATTTACACATTTACGCATATTAATTTCTATCACTTCACAGATCTATTACTATGCAGAACTAAAAATAAGTATTCTGACAATACAAATGCATACATGGTTGTGAACAAAACTACAAAAGTTTTATGAATTTACTTCATAATGAAGATATACAGCCGGTCTTCCCAAGTAACGTCTTGTGTCTGACTATACCAAAATCTTTTACAAAGTCAAAATCTATCTCCGAAACCCCTGTGCAAGGAGTTTGCTTTAACCTTGACAGAGAAACCACTGATACTTTCTTCCGAAAAGATTAATCTCAGACATATCCTATACAATGAAACCAGGACACTACGGCAATTTTTATTGAAATATTCGTCATTAGCGGTACAAAATTAGGTAAAAATATTCTATTATGTTTCCGTAACATCTTGGCTGTTGTCCAGTGTTATCGAGTAGTAAATGCAAACCCATCATTAGGAATGTGTTTTTTTTCCCTTGCTGAACGTGCGTGCATCTCCAACTTGAAATTTCGTGTTCTGCTATGTAGAGTGGTTAACAGGAAACTGATATTTTCAGTTCTATGTGTGGTCTTACTAATAGAAATTTTGACTTTAGTTTGACATATTTTGTGTCATTGTGGGAACAATACTTACATTTTAATACTTTTTTATAATTTTATTGGTCTGATATTTCAGATTGTGAATACTGCACTACTCCTCAGAACGAAATCATAGCTCCTACGCACCTGAGAGCAGCGAGCAGAGAGCTATGACAAGTTCGCTGTGCTCAAGCCAAATGATTTCTTACTATATAAAATATAGTATAGGAAATATGAAATATTTTGGATACGGAAAACGAGGGTTGATCAACAAAGGCTGAGACTGACTTTTCCTGTAGCTTCCGTGATAGTTTCATATCTGTAACATAAATATTTGAAAAGAGCGGGTTTTTGTGCATAATGTGGGTAGGCGGCAGTACTCTCGTATTGGTAGGTTGGTAGTAATGCTCTATTTTGTAGAACCTACGTGTATTTCGCATACCAGACACTGGAGGTGACGCGAGAGGAGCAGTACAGCGCACTCAAATTCTGTTTTCTTTTAAACCATACAGCCACCGAAATATAAAAAGCTAAAGCAAGCGTACCGTGAAGATGCACTACCTCATGCAACAATGTTTAGGTGGTTCAATGACTTCAAAGAAGGCGACTTGTCAGTGTTAAGCAAGGTGAGCCTGGTGTTTCGGCTTCTGTTGTGACTGAAGTCAACATCAACAAAGCTGCTGTGATTGTCCGAGAGGATTGCCGTATAACATTACGTAACCTCAGTGAAGTGTTGAGAATTTCATATGGCAGTGTGTGTGCAATTATGCACGACCATCTCGGTATGACCCGAGTTTGTGCTCGTTGGGTGCCACGCCTGTTGACTCCCGAACAAAAGGCTGTTCGAATGGAGACAAGTCGTGAGGTGCTGCGTGTCTTTGCTAAAGGGGGGATGCAGTTTTTAAATGGACTATCACCGGTGATGAGTGATGGTTGCATCATTATGATCCTGAAGGAAAACAAGCCAGCGCAATGTAGAAATCGCCAGGTTCTCCAACACCAAAAAAGGCAAAGATTTTTCCATCTGAGGGAAAGTGATGATCACATTTTTTTACTGTAATGGAATGATTTACCAGCATGCAGTTCCCCCTCACACTACTGTTACAGCAGCATACTACACGTCAGTATTGACTACACTGAGGAAGCACATTGCAAAGAAACGACCAGAACTTTCTCGGCCTGGGTGACGACTTCATTATGACAATGCACGGCCTCGCGTCGCAAATCAAGTAATGCAGTTTCTGACTAGATTCAACATTGTCTGTGTACCACATCAACCTTATAGTCCCGATCTTGCACCCTGTGACTTTTTTTATTCCCATTACTAGAGGCAAAGCTTACTGGTATTCGATTTGAGAACTCTGAAGCAGTGCTCTAGAAAAGAGAGGTGATTCTCAAGGACCTGACAAAGAATGATCTGCAGCACGTGGTCAAGGACTGGCAGAATCGCTATAAAAAGTGCATTGAAGTAGGAAGGGACTATTTGAAAATGAACATGTAAACATTGAATTGCAGTAATAAACATTTGTAAAAATAAAATCAGTCTTAGTCTTTGTTGATTAGCCCTAGTATATGCTAGTTTATAAGGGTGTAAATTTGCTGGGTGTCAAATACTAGCACAAGCATATGCAGTGCTCTTTTTTAGGTGTGCTGAATATACCTAAAAATGTGTGATGCGACAGTTTCAATTTGTGTGCTTGTAATCCTGTAAACCAGTAAAAATTAACCCAGTAGCCATATTATCATCTGTCAAAGTGAGCCGTGTTAAATGCTTTCGTTTCTAAATCTTTGTGATAAATAGCCATTGTGCAGAATATAAATGGTTTTAGTGAGTCAACTATCCAGATTTAAAACACTGTGATTTTTATATATTAGTCGTCTTGTAACCCTCAGCGACCTTGTTAATGTTGCAACACACCTCAACATATTATGGTTTCCTTTTTCAAATAGTGTTAACATCCACCCTTACTGCATGCGACATCATAGGCGTTGGATACAATAATATATGCAATGAAATTGTTTCTGAGAAAGAAATTTTGAGAAAAAACATTCAAGCTTAAGTTTGCCATTAATAAGGGTTGAGGACATCCTGCAAGAAACCTCAGCTGTGGATTAAGTTTTTCGGAAAATAAAACCAAATTGCGTTTTGCGTTTACATTTAATACCTTTTGTTGTGTAAGAAATGGAAGCATCCTTTCCCCATACCAAATCCCTGAGATGGGATTGAACCGCTTTTAGTTGCAGATCGTTCCTAATAATATTGTTACATGCTTTGTATTAAAATTATAAAGAAACTTGCACATTATAACTCATAAAGTATCCAACTTCTGTAGCCTTCGCTGGGTATTATATCTTTATATCCTTTCTCTTCTTCTGAATTAGTCGCCTATCAATTATTTAGAAGCGTTAGTGATTGAGAATGAGGAGCCCACATAACAAATATGAACAAAATGTACCTGAACGTAATAATATATGCCTGTACGTTTCTATACTGATATAAATGTGAAACTAATTCATCAAAATTCAATTAACTTAGAAAATATCGTAAATGCAATGTTAGCATTTGCTATTATCAAAAGAAAAGAAACTAACATTCACTGTTTTTCATTACAAACAGTAAGAATACATGCAATTTTTCCCTTACACAAAATTTCGTAGCATAATGTACTGTACAGCCTTGTAAAGTTCTTTGTATATGTAGCATTTAGTAGAACCGGATGTACGCTTAAAATCTTGCCCCATTTTACATTACTATAAGTTTTAGTTGGTCTTATATATCAGTCTCCTTTAAACTTACTCAAGAAAGACATAAGCTGAGTCATTAATTTAATCCACAAAATTTAATATTTGCAGGTTGACTTCCAAAGTTGAAGTATTCGCATGTACTATTAGGTACGTAGACATCGTGAGCGTTGAGCTGGTTTCGCTAAAGGATTGTGAAATCGACATATTTTCAGAAACTCCGATGCATGCGACTCTCCTAATTTCATATGCAGCGATGGATCTAGTCTGAGGAGAGGGGAGAGCTGCGTGCCCAATGACATCACCTTAAGCACTGCTAACGTGACAACACCAAACTACACATATCACAGATGCTGTAGACAGACGCAACTTATATGATATATCTCTTTTCGGCCTTAAACATTATTTTTCATTATTTTCATTTCTTTTGTGATTAAGAATATTATGTCAGTTGCGAATTATCGCTTCAGGTGGAGTGCCCAATTCTTCAGAGTAGTTTACAGAAGCATAAAATTGGAGAGCCTTTAGGGTGTGGTGGAAAGACTATTGTATTAAATGTGTTAAACTTTTTCTTTCAGCTTTATGGTTTCTTTCAACGTTTAGCTGTGAAATACGTAGCTAAGCTGACGTTGAAGCTACTGGAGCAACTGTGAACATTATTTCAAATGTCAGAACCGAAATTAAAGAAACAGGAACTGTAAACATCGCAACAAAGAAAAGGAAAAGACCATATAGGTAGTGATTTGGGGTAATTGAATTGTTTTGTTAAGAGTGCTATTAGCTTTAAAGTGCATAGTTCCTTTTTAGATAACGGGTCCACTACTATAGATAAGTACTTGATATAGTGATCAGTGACCCATATCTTCCAAATTTTAAGAAAACCCCCTTGCTTGCTGAAAGACATCGGGTTCAGTTATCAAAAAGAAATAACATTAACGAGCTAATTGACCGGGAAGACATTTTGATGTGGAGAAGGCATTACTTGAGATCTCTGACACTTCGTATAGGAGGGCACACAAATTATTACTCAGACGAAACCTGGGCATTGCTCTACCTTTTACATGTGTGATCGTAGCAACGAATTGTTTTATATGGGGCACTCTTCTAATATCTTCTTTATTTCATGCCGCCCCTTACATCGTATTTAGTTTATTGTATTTGTTTTCATCGCCTTTTTCATAAGTAGCATTGATACAACTGCGTGGAGACAAAGGTTAGTTTCCTGGGTGCAGAAATCTTACGGAAAGAAACATTGCTCTGATTTAGTGAAATATGCTACTTCATGCACATTAAAGTACCTTGTAGAGAAGGAACAAGTTCCGTAAGTAGGCACATCAAGACAAATTTGCAAAAGATTACTAAGTTAATGGTTATAATTCTCTTTAATCAGTTTCGGGATATCTGCTATAATAAACAGATTTTATACTTCTCAAAATATCACAAATAAAACCACTCTATACATGGAAAATAATAAACTGTGTGAAGGAGACAGGCATTTCCCAAATCTCTTATCAGAGAAGTAATTGCTTCCTGCTTGTGGCAAGGTGCCCTCTGAATCCCGTCTACAGTTGATTAGTCGGCGTTAACACGAGTCCTTTGAAACCCAAGACACGGAAAGGGACCTCCTCGCAGTCTGTAGTAGATGAAACGTGTCAACTTACATGACATGCCATGCCATTCCCTTCCCACAATGAAGCAGGTCATAACCCCTGGGAGAATCCACAGGAACACACTGTTGCTTATTGTGAGAATTGATCACCATGCCTATCTCCAGCCCCTTTAATGTTTTTAAGGTTATATAGCATGTTACTACCACATTGAGCAATTTCAAGTACACACATTATTACTAATGTCAGGGGTTTCCAAATGCTTAGCTTTTGGGAGCACAAACTAAGTAAATATTTAAAAAATGATACACGCTTGTCAAATTTAAAGTGCTATACTAGTTTTTGCATTTTAAAAATAATGCATATTTATATATTATAACTGTAAAGACATAAATTACTATTTGGTGTTATGAAGCATTGAACTTCAAACTATAAATTAAAAAGTTTGGTGGCAATACATAAACCTCAGGATTGAATGATTGTTTTATATTAAGATATCAATAAGTGATGAACTATGGAAAAATATTATATTAGGTATTTTCCATCGCTGCTTAACAATGTGTAGGTATGCATTATGTTTAATGTCCTGTGTAAATTGGTGAAAGGTCAAAGTAATTAGAAATACACTGTGGATTTTTGGATCTTCATAAATACACTCTAAGAACTTAAATACTAAGAGACATGAAATTGCAACATGATACTCATATAGTAACAGTAACCGCAATGGTCATATCGGCGGCCGCTCTCCTTTTCAAACATATCACCTATTGGCGATGATGTTAACCTCGTAAACAAATTGTGTTACTGGTTATTTAGAGTTTTAATCATTATATCACGCACATATTCGCACACTAATTCATACTTCCAGACTCTGGGTAAGGTGGGGAATCATCTTAGTGAAAAAAACTCCCCATCCCTAGCCGGGAATCGAACCCGGGACGCCTCGCACGGGAAGTAGGTGCTCTATCGACTGAACTAGAAAGAGATTGTTCAACGTAATGGCTGAAATAATCCCAATGAAAGCCCGCCTCGGTAGCGTAGGTGGTAGCATGTCTGCCTCACGTTCAAGAGGTTCCGAGTTCGAATCTCGGTCAGGGTGAGTTACCTAGATAAGTTTTTTCCGGGGTTTTCCCTTCTCCTTCAAGACGAATGTCGGGTAACTCTAAGCTCCATGGACCCTGGACTCATTTGAGCGTCATTTCCCCCAATTCATTCACCGTCCGATATAACTTAACGTTGGGGCGGACCTAAATTAAAAAAAAAAAAATGAAAACTTTCCGATAAATTCCGCAGTGGAAATGTTTTTCACTAACAGTTCGGAGCATGTAATTAGGAGAAATCAATTTAAATATAACAGAAGTTACCATTAGGATGATATATCGAGAGGTCATTGATTAAATTATACTTAGGCTTCCCATTTCCACCTGTCTAATATTGTCTACCTATGATATAATTGTGTTTTTCCTTCCATTGTTTTTACACAAAAAATAGCTTGTTTTAATCCGAAATTAGTTGCACAAAGCACGAAGAAGCTTAACATGAATTAAAGGATCACTTTTTACATGTATACTGGAGTATATAAGAGATTACGCAAATTATAGTTATGGGGAATGTCCTGTGAGAGTGACAATCGTATTTTTTAAACTACTAAATCACTAGGACTGTCGTCTTTCATAATCGTATCTGAATGTGCACGTATAGGGTGGTAGTCCCCTGTCAGTACCCTCCCCCAAGACTGCACCAAACTTAAGCGAGATTGAAATTGTAACTGAACACGCATGGGAAATCACAGCATCCGTCACCAGTCATCACTTTACAAAACTTAAATCGTTACCTGAACGACAAGGTTGAGGTGTTAGATAAAGGATTTTCATACTACTATATATTCTCATAGCTGTTCCAGAAATTGCTCATAAAGAAGTATATTATTCTCTCCGCTTTGATTGAATGTCATATCTGTCGCCCAAAAGTACCTCAATGTCCATTTTGTATTTAGTTTTAACTTGATATTATTAGTGAAATGTTGGAAAATTTACTTAAATGAGTTCAGAGTCTATAGAGCACAAAGTTACCCGGCATTCCTTTAAGGATAATGGAGACCTCGGGAAAGCTAATGCAACCAAACGGAGATTCAAACACGGCACCTTTTGAATGTCAGACGACACGATATTTCCACCAATAATTTTCTAGCAGTCAGGAGCACACAGGAGGCAAAGACGTCCAAGTTTTAAAACTTTAAAATAAGTCGGCATATACTGGCCCTGAAATCTAATACCGAGTTTGACTTCATAAGCAATAGAAGAGCCGATGTCCCCCCTCTGTGCTGTAGGGGTAGCGTATCTGTCCTCTGACATCATAGAACTAACCGAGTTAGGGATGTTAAACCATAAAAACGAACCGATGCATTCTTTCAAAATATAATACTAAATTACAAAAAAAAAAAAAAAAAAAAAAAAAAAAAAAAAAAAAAAAAAAAAAAAAAAACATTTAAACAAAAGCGAAAGGAAGACGACTTTATACAAATTGCATCTTTAACGAAGGGCAGCATTGAAATTTTGTTAATATCTCAGAAAAACGGACTTTAGGACTGCTCATTAAAAAATGAACGTTGATTAATTTCAGATTATCTTCACTTTTGACTTCGTAAATGCTTGATCATACATGTAATCAGATGAAAATATGGAATCACAAATCTTTTAATTTTAAAACTTATGTTTTTCAGCCTAAAGTTGAGTTTCTAGTTATAAATTGTTCAGGACAGTGTCAATCCATTATTTTTCAAATTATTATGATACTTTAAACAATTAAAACTGCCGTACAGGATTTCCATTGTATAATACATTTTGGGTTATTTTCTTTAAGACAAAGTGACATGTTAAATATAAATCTATAGTGTATATAATAATTGTTTTCTTTTGAAATAAGGTGAACATAATAACATTAGATAACAGCTCTACACTCTCAAATCAGATATACCTGCCGCATGCTGAGTTAGAAATTTCATTGCGTGAAACTATTGTTATAGGGCACTAAAATTTAAGTTTGGATCCATATGGTCAATTTTAAGACTAATAAACGAGTTATCGAACACTTATTTATATTGTCAATGTTTATGTGAGACATATCTCAGATTAAATTTTCAGCCAAATTGCCCGAAATCAAAATATCAGTTTTTGTGGTACAAGAATTCCTTATGCTTTAAATTTCATAATTAGCCCACCAGTTTTATAGCTTTTTAATAATTCTGTATTTAGAAATTCCAAAGGGATTGCGAGATGCCCTTATACCTTATAGAAAAGTTTGGATATACATTGCATATCAAATCAGTCAGTACCTCAAAGAGAGAACACTTAACTCCTAAGTTGGTGTTTATTGGACTTTTCGTTTTTGCGTGAGCTTTCTAGAGAAACAGGCAGAATCATAATGAAGGCTTTCCTAAAACCATTCTTTTTATATTAAAATCACCCCAAAAAAATTTCAGATGAAATCTGGATAACAGTGTTTTCGTTGGCTATTTATACTATAAAGGCGGGGAATGTACAACTTTCTGTTATATTCATATTTTTAAGCCAATATCACAATTTTGGTTTCATATTTTGTATTCAGTATGAAGTTGCCAATATTTCAACTTCCAGTTGCACTTACACACTTGCTGTGCGTCTTTTTAAAAGTCAGTACTATAACGAACTGTTCTCCACCTGTTCGTATCGATCATACGTCAACCAGAGAGCCACGCCCCTCCCTCTCTTCCTGCTTGTCACTGATGGTTCATGCATTCTGAACTAGGTGAATAACCTTCAAGTGCATAATAATGCATAAGCTCTTCCGATCTCAAGGTTATTAAAGTTGTGGTTTTCACACAAGATCAGCAGTTGTGGGGACAGTATTCTGTTTTAAAGGAAATACATACTTTTCACAATGTTTGCTAGTTTCAAAACAAACAAATACGAATGGGGGTGGCAGAAAATGTGTTCTCAATATACTGACAAAACCATTCTAAAAGGATTGCTAATATCTAAGCTCTTACATCGACATCGCTGTTTACAACTTGCCTGTTTACAACAGTCCACTTAAGAGTACATTCAGACTATGAATACAGAAAATTAATATTCCTTTGACAAAAATTACAGAACAATAATGAGCAAATGAGATAAAATACAGAACTAAATATGTAAAGAATAATTTAAATCCCTAAAGAAGGAACAGTGAAAAGAGTAAGAAGGGAAGAAGAATAATCGAACACGGTGTGTATTATCTTCACGAAAGTAAATACCTTGTTGCAATGAGATCTCTGCGAATGGCCACCTAATTTTTAGACTGTTATCCACAAATAGTGTGAAAATGCCTTTTCACATTCTTCCCCTGCTTTACAGAGGGCATGGCTGCCATTGGCTCACCACGCATTTTTTTTAAAAAGCAATATTTCAGCAATCAATATTGCGAACTCTACTTCAGCACACCTGCAGAAAATATGCTGCTATTGTGTTTCGATTGAGCAGTGGACCAATAGTAAAAATATTTCTAGTGCTGTGTCTTCTTGCAAACGCAACACTGTAAGTTAAATAGCAACACATGATTTCTATGGTTAGAACAGCTGAACTCGTTGATCAACATTAATAGCGAAACTTTGATCAAATTCCCTCTAATACGCCTTTTCTTCTTTTTCCCCCTTTTTTCTGGAGTGGAACATTATAATTTATACAACCTGTGCGAAATGTAACATTATACAAATTAATGAAACCTCTTTCTGATGAATTTCATCTTTAGAGAAGCAAAATTACATCACTATTTTTATTTCGCATTATGTTGTAATTTTGCTCGGTGCCTTACGGACGAAAGTTTCCATTTGAACGCTTTATAAATCATTAATTACAGCTGCTGCGAATAAAACCAGCAATATGCCTATTTGAACTGTCAAACATTCGAACCTAAATTATTTTCCTTTAAATACTTATCTTAAAGGGTATTTCTAGTATATTCCAACCACGAGAAAGTATCCGACGTCTGAGGGTCAAACGGCAGTACCATGCAATCAAAGTTCTTGGGCAGGTACCGGCAAGTTGCTGCTATATAAAAACATCCACTACTTGAATAGTAGGGTGTTCCTATGCATTTCATTTGAAGTAGTTCTCAATGCACCAAAGAAAAAATGATAAAACTATGTAGATGGTGCTGGGTATTATACAGAGTGTCCATTCCCATCCGGCGCCAGGTAAAAGAGGCAAGTGAGCAAGTGTTCACTGTCGATGATTCGACTTATGTGTGACACATGGAACATACTCAGGAGTTCCTGGTCTAAAAAGTAGTATCTATAAGTCCAAAGAAGTTATCAGTAATTAGGGTAAGAATACATCTCCGTTGGTCTGTTGTGCTGTTTGGAAAGGTGCTGCACAAGTTGAGTTTTTATTTATTTACTTATTTATTTGTATTTATTATGGCTGTTTTATTTATTATTATTATTATTATTATTATTATTATTATTATTATTATTATTATTATTATTATTATTATTATTATTGTTATTATTATTATTATTATTATTATTATTATTATTATTATTATTATTATTATTATTATTATTATTATTATTATTATTATTATTATTATTATTATTATTATTATTATTATTATTATTATTATTATTATTATTATTATTATTATTATTATTATTATTATTATTATTATTATTATTATTATTATTATTATTATTATTATTATTATTATTATTATTATTATTATTATTATTATTATTATTATTATTATTATTATTATTATTATTATTATTATTATTATTATTATTATTATTATTATTATTATTATTATTATTATTATTATTATTATTATTATTATTATTATTATTATTATTATTATTATTATTATTATTATTATTATTATTATTATTATTATTATTATTATTATTATTATTATTATTATTATTATTATTATTATTATTATTATTATTATTATTATTATTATTATTATTATTATTATTATTATTACTTTTTTAGTTTTATTTATTTTTCATTTATTATATATATGCAAATGCCCTGTGAAGTTCTGCGTTCTGCAAGAATATTAAATAATTCCGTATAACCGTACATCCCAAGAAATAGTCAAAACGTTGCAATACAACAAACATAAATAACGTTAAAATGCACATTTTATGTGACACTTTTTTGTAGCATTGCGAAGTACGGGTATTATATGCTTTTGGTTTCAATTTTAAATACCTGTTGGTTCGTACTTTTTACAAATGCCATATTGCTATTCCACAATTTTCGAGGTAATGTAAATAGAGAAATGTAAAACAATAGCCACTAGATTTTTCAAGTCTATTGTTTACAAGGAAACTATCACTATGTTATCATCTGTACGCCCTTGAGAGTTTCTTGTCATCATCTCTGCCCCATGTGGGTGCAGATGAGATGAGAAATATAGCTGGAAGTAGTAGAAAATAGGTCAGGAGTACGAAGGAACATATAGACCTAATAACACGGCATTGTACGGGAGAGATTGTTTACTCTTTGTGGGCACATGGCACAGAGCGTCCCCCACACTTGGCATAGAGCTGACAAGCGATGTCCTGCAAGTATAATAGTCGCATGCGGCACTTTCACGATTCTGTTTTGCGCGTTGCTGTTCTCTGCGCAGCACATTTTTGGTGCACATGGTTTATATACGTACAGCATACATGATAATATCGAATTTTCAGGTGCGTAGCGGTGTCAGTATAGCGATAATTCGCTTGTTAGATCTTCTATCTACGAAATGCAACCTAATACCAAAAGCCTGATAATATCATTTCTGCAAATGGTTATCCTGATTAAGAATGGACGAGAATTATGCCTTTAAAGAAAAGGTTGTGGAAGTTAGGGTAAAGAAGGTCATATAAATGTAATGCACAAGATTTTCCTCTTCAGTCGTCTATAGTGCAGGTGCAAGGATGAGCGTATGTCTTCTCTTGACCTATACAGCACAAAGCGTTAATTCTCGAGCCAGATAAGCTGCCAGCTCATTCTTCAGGAGAACGGCGTAGCTCGCACATATTTGTCCGTCCCTCTTGGTTAGAAATAGAATATATATCTAATGTCTATTACCATATTAAATAAAGTGCTTCGGTCACGTGCTATTTTTAAATTAGCTTGCAATGGATTCAAAGAAATATTTTTTTTTTCTTTTTTTCCATGGATGAATGTTCCGACAATCAGAGAAATTAAACGTTACAGGCAGAAATGTGAAAATTGTTATTTTGGAAGTTTGAGAAGAACTCAGCATAATTACATATCATTATATTTAATGAAGTACTGAAAGGACCCAAATATCGTGCTAAGGAAAAATAACACTTAGTATATCGACACAAAGGAATATCGTGTTAAGGGAAAATAACACACAAGGAATATAATGATTACGTATCAACGTAAAGCTTAGTAAAGTGACTTGTTATTAGTTTCAAAAATGCATTGTTAGAGGAACTGAATGCCAGTGAGCAATATATCATAAATAATATATTAACTGCAGCTTGAAGCAACATTTCAACCATATGGAGGTCATGGGTTCGATTTCCATGGTCGATCTACCTGATCCATAGTTGTTCCTGCCCGCCCCATAATCGCTAAGCAAATGCTGGGAGGATTCATTACATACCCCGGAATTTCCTCTTCCCCCTTTCAGCTAATATCACTTCAACTTTCATCCGTTTTTTTGTTTTCTCTGTGACCCGTGTCGAATGTGACTCGACAGGGAGAAAGATACTCTGTAAACTTCCGTTCTCCGACGGTGTTCTGACTTTCGAGTCTCTCAGAAGACTCTACCCTAGCCGAGAGATTGTACAAGATGTCACCGGGGAGCCTAAATCTGGAACTGTTAGATACCCTGTCCTCCGCCTCTGAAATAAGCACTCTCAGTGTCCTGTCATCTCATCGTTCCCTTCTGCTTCTTCGTTGGAAGAGGTACAAAAGTCCATGTGGACGATCAGCGAAAATCTCCATCTAGCCTTAACCTCTCTTCAGATAAAAATCATAAGAACTGAAATCAGATAGAAGGTAGGGTATAAGTTACTGTCATAAATCTATTATAACATATCTAATAAAGCTCTCCTTTTCTTTCACCATATTACGCGCTGAGCGGAGATTGATTTCGATGAATTTCTGAAGACGATCTGGGCCGAATCAATGAACACTTTGTTCGCAGATGTCACAATTTCATGCAAATATATCTATCACTTTCTGTAAGAAATAGTAAATACAATAGACTCTCAATAAAATGAGGAAGCGGAAATGACACAGACAACTACTCTGCGCGATTTTGCGTCAAAGAGCGGCAGGAAGCCAACCGTTGGTGAAGGAGCTTTAGTTCAGTACAATTTTTTTAGTAGTACCTAGTACTAGGAAAGAAGAATTATGTCTGAGTGTAAGTAATGTGAATTACAAGAAAAAAATAAGGGTAGTATACCTTTGCGAGTGAATCAAAATAAACCAATGGCGAGAGAGAGAGGAGTGAATAAAGTCACAACACAGCTCCCAAAAGTGCTTCGAAAATACACTTTTTGAAATCTATTAAACTGAATGAGGAACAAACACACATAATGCATACGTACATATTATTATATATTATATATTATATATCGTATAAACTCTGTAGATACCAGTTTAGTTTAATTGCTGGGTTTATTTTCAAACCGAAAATATTTTTATAATTGTTTTTTCGACAGTGTTGTAGCACATTGGCAACGAGAAGCTATTTTGGTGGGAAAGAGTCATGTCGGGCAACTCAGCAGCCATCACGAAGGAGTCGGAGTAGGATATCGCCACGTCTTGTTACTTTTTGGCTGGTTGGACGGGAGTCTTAAAGGACTACTGGTGACTGACGTCACGAAAAGTCACGAGGTCTTTTAGCACTGCATTGTTACTGCGTTGTTGCTACTGTAAATATCGTTCTAAACTGTTTCAGAGCAACAGGCCAGGACATTCGACTTCTGGAATGATCTAACACGCCGAGCACGATTACATAAAAGACGATGAAAGGACTTGATCAGTGTGTACTGAGACTCTAGTCGAAGAGTAAATAAGAGCACTGTTGTGCTTCGACTTGAGTGTAGTTCCATGGAGGAGGAGTTGGCAGGCCGTGGAACAGTGCAAGAGGCAGTTCACAGATCAGCAAACGCGGCCCCATAGTAAAGAATTGAGGGACTGTAGAACAGCCTGGTGTTTATTACCTTTAAAATTAGTTATTATTTAAAGCTGCAAAAATAATAAATAGATAAACAAACAAAAGAGGGAGAGAGAAAGCAGTTTTTCTCTTTGTGTCTGTATGCAGCATAATTCAAAAGGAACTGTCCAAAAATTCAAAACCTGCAAATAAATGTAGCTGAAAAGATGAACTTCATTTCAGACAGCTTACTGAAAAAATTTAGGAAAGAGTAAACCTCCCTATTTAAGGCGGGTTATTACATAAAACTTTGTGATCTATGGCCTCCGCAGAAACAGTGTGATGTTTCCTTCTTCTTTCCTTCTTTCCTTCTTTCTTTCCTACTTTCTTTCTTTCCTACTTTCTTTCTTTCTCTCTTTCTTTCCTCCATCCTTCCTTTCTATTTCTTTTCTTAATGTCATTCTTTCTCCTCTTCTGCGTATTCTTCTGTTTCCGTGTAACGTACAATAACAGACGATGAAATAATTAGTATGTAAGGCAATGAAATAAAGGAGAAGTGATGACTCAAGATTGCCTCGTCAGTTCGATGAATTCCCAAACCAGATCTTCACTCCAAAAAGGTTATTTTGTGTAAGTGGTTTAAAATATTCCTACACGATGTGCTTTCTTTTGTAAGACCATCAATTCCTAAATGACCGTTCAGAGCTCATGCTACCGAAGGTTGATATAGAGAACGTATCTGATTTGCTAGACTCCGAAGAAGACATCTTCAAGGTGGCCCCTCAGAAGGCATTGGTTTTCGACTGGGATATGTTAATTGCTGTGCTGTGTTCTCTCATTTACAGCTACTTCAGATTTTTCTTGATGTATGCCTCGTTTTCCTAGATATAACGAGTGTTTGTGTATTTAACTTTGTGTTACACGATCTGCAGATCTCTAGCACGTTACTGTACTTTAATTAACGTTACCTTTCAGTCCAAACAACTTGCTCACATACTTTCCGCAGGCTGTGTTGTGTCTGTTGTGATAGCAGCGAGGATTGATATAGAAGCAGCTCAAGCTGGATGGAAGGTCTAAAAGAAATTTTAAATAGCGACTGGCTACTTCCAGGTCAATCCTCGTTGTCATGACGACACAATCCGCTCATGGGAAAAGCATGCTGAGCGAGTTGACACGATTGAGAGCCAACGTTACATCAGATGTTAAGATGTTACGAGACAACTATCAAACGCAAAATAGTTATTAATTTATCTCACACTAGCTGATATGCACAACAGAATATCTTTATCAATGGCAACACTATTCTAATACTCTTAATACGTCTAACTGCGTTAACTCAAACAAGTATCTAAAATTTTTTGAGTGTACTTAAAATAAAATAACATTTTATAGTTGTTAAAATTTGATTCCTTCCTTGTTTTAAGTTTCCATACTTAATAATGAAGAATGGTATAGCCTTAGGAATATCAGCCTAATTCTTTTTGAGATTTCATATCGAAACGTAGATTGCAACCTCGAATGTTTAATTGACTCCTATTATTTATTATTAAGCACATGATATCACACTATAGCTATCCGCTTACCCCACAACGTCATGCCTTCCTCGGTAGCGTAGATGGTAGCGTGTCTGCCTCACGTGCAAGAAGTCCCGAGTTCGAATATCAGTCAGAGTGAGTTACCCGGATAAGCTTTTACCGGAGTTTTCCCTTATCCTGAAAGACGAATGTCGGGTAACTCTAAACTCCATGGACACCGGGCTTATTTGAGCATCATTTCACTCATTTCATTCATCGTCCGATATGACAACATTGGAGGACGTAGGTAAATTTAAAAAAAAAAAAAACTGTCAGGATAACATTAACTTCTCTCTCCCTAGCATGATATCACAGTACCTACATTTGATTATTATCTGCAGTGTACTTAATTTTCATAACATGTTAGCTATTCTTTTCTTCTTGAAACACAATTACCCATAATGCACAATCCATCTTCAGCAAAGCGCTGGGTTTCTCTGAACTTAAGAAAATCAAGCCATCCTTGTAAGGAAAATGCGCTAAATGTTTGCCTAATGCTGCAGTATTTTTTGAGTCTAACCATCTAATTGGCTGAAGCTTGTAATATGCGCCGTTTTTAGTCTGAAAGCTTTGAAATCCCTAATAATGAAAAAGTTATATTATAATCGAGAATTTGAATGAAAAAATTCAAATTATAATACATCTTGAACTAATCCTACTTGGCTCTAGGTAAACAGTTTATGCAAACTCTTCGCACTAACTCACATGCGGAAGAAACCATTTTGCATGCAACCACGTAACCACTCACAGACTGACAGACAGCTGCTTCCTCACGCGATCCAAAACCTTGCATCAACTTCATCAAGCAATGTAATTAGTATCTGATAAAATGCTTAATGGTTTTCTTTCATTTTCATTGCATTCCCTACAAATTATTTCCGCACCTGTAGAATGCGTTTCCAAGACATTGTATTTAGACCAAGATAATTGGCAAATGTGAGTGCTTAAAGGTAGATAATAAACGAATAAAGATGATCACATAATATTCTGGCTACACTCTTTGTGGCCAGACATTTCATTTCTACGAAATTGACGCGACCAATATGCATGTTTATCTTTAAAAACTATTAGGCAAGTTACAACAATAATAAATATAAATTCCACATCTTGGCCACAAACAATAATAAAGATAACACCGTTCTGCATGGATTTTTTAAAATCAATTCCTGAATCATATTTCACACTGATTGCTAAAATGAAATTCTCTTACCAAGTCAGAAATATTGTAACTTAAAATTTTATGTTTTGAATATTTTTCGTAATGTACGTACTGGAGTAATACTACCATATTTTGGTTATGATAGTTCAAAGCTCATTATTTCACCTTTATTTCGTAAAATGTGAAGTAATATTAACTTATTATGTTTATATTTTAATTTTTACATTTATACATTTTATAGGTATTAAAATCTACTAACTATATGCGTCTTAGGGGATGTACAAAAATGTGTCTTCCCCTTAAAATTAACCGGCGATAAGACATACAATGTTTATTCTTGGGTATGTCTATCTACATTGGCTGCATCCATCTTATCGATATAGAGAAAGAGGAAGCTGAAATTTTTACTGTGTCAGTTTTAGTGTCTTAGATCATTAACATTGTTGGAATAAAATCTTTCCTCTTACAGGTTGTATTAAAACAAACAATGTATTAGAGAAACAACAGATGGTCCCACTATATGTCCAGTTAATTGAACTTATGAGGCTAAAGATTACCGCTATGAGATAAGAAACATATCCTCTTTTAAAAGCTATTTTAGAGTGGGAGATCAGTTTTGTGTTATTTGTTGTCGAGTAAACTAGAGTAAAGGTAAACTGTGCGGAAACCATCCTTATACTTTTATTATTATTATTCCTGTTATTATTCAATTGTTAATGAAACAATTGTTGAAAACTCTAGATAAAAGACAGTGAGTGCTTTAAATAACTTTGCGATACATTTCCTTCAATAGGTATCTTACGAATCCTGGTGAATTCGTTGGTCCAAAAATTCAAAAACTGATGATGGACAATCAGCTCGAGAACACTGTAAGTCAAGAAATCAAGCATGACTGAATGCTTTCAGAAATGTTGATTTCCTTGAAATAAGAAAGACCCAAATTATGTTAACATAGTCAGTGTGATAATACAGGATTTCAAACAGATTCTTTGCAACATGAGTGTCGAAGCACATTTTCTTCATTCTCATCTAAATTTTTCCGTGATAATTCATGAGATTTTAGTGAGAAACAGGGTGAAAGGATATAAATATTATGAAGTGGGGTATCAATATAATGGCGGAAAATTGTTGCATGTTAAAAATGGATTGCTCTGAACAACATGTAAGAATGTCAGAGAAGAGAAAATTTGAAGTGTAATAGTGATGTAAGGTTATGAAGTACTTATAATTATATTTATTAAATAAGATTAACTGGCGGCAAATAGAAAATTATAATTATGGCCTGCTTTTTCATACAAAATTCTTTTTGAAAGTAAATTTTATTACGTTTCACAAAGTTTTGATTTCGTTTCCGTTATTTATGAATAGTTTGGATATCTTTCTTGAAAGACAAACAATAATTTGGAGGTAACCCTATAAAAGAAATTTAAACAACTACATTCGTTAACATTCAGTTGGAAGGGAAGGGCACTGCATATGATATGAAGTAGGAAATACTGAAGAAAAACAAACGAACTAAAAAGGCAATAATATATTTGAGCTGTTTGGCTGTATATACACAATTCGATGTAAATACTTCTCTAAGTGATGTCAATCGAAGTAAGCAGAAAGATAAAATATTTATGGAAGATAATGTTCTGCACGGTTAATTATAACATTAAGGTGGATAGTTTTAACATTAACTGGACACAATATTATTTCCTAACACAATTATGTTTAACCTCTGCTTACGCCTTACGAGGGAAAAATAATAGTTTCCTATCTGAGGGATAACAAAATATGACAGATTCGATTCTCTTTTGTTTTGCCTGCCTCAGCTCTAAATTGCGACCATTTTCATACAGAACTGTGCATGACTTGCGCTAGCCTATTTATCGCGAGGTCGCGGCTTCAAACTCGATGGCTTTTAAGTAGGCTTAAATGCGATGGCTCCGTGTCAGTAAATTTATGATGATGGTCATCATCATCATCATCATCATCATCATCATCATCATCATCATCATCATCATCATCATCATCATCATCATCATCATCATCATCATCATCATCATCATCATCATCATCATCATCATCATCATCATCATCATCATCATCATCATCATCATCATCATCATCATCATCATCATCATCATCATCATCATCATCATCATCATCACCATCATCATCATCATCATCATCATCATCATCATCATCACCATCACCACCATCACCATCATCATCATCATCAACATCATCATCATTACTATTACTACTATTACAGTTACTGTTACTATTATTACTATTATTACGTTTATTACTATTATTAATTGTTATTATTATTATTATTATTATTATTATTATTATTATTATTATTATTATTATTATTATTATTATTATTATTATTCAATAGATGTAACCCTATTTTACCAGAAAGGTATGTTAGGGTTTTAGTTAACAAACACATAAATACAAGTATCAAAATAACACAACATAATATTTATAACGTTTTAAAAAGTTGGCCAATAAAGTGCTCAAAGACTGCTGTGCAACGTTTTTTTTTTTTTTAAGGAATACATCAGTGTTTAAAGATTTGTATTAAAATATGAAAGATGTTGAATAAGATTATATCTCTTTTTGGAATGACTAAATATTAAGTGTTCAACTCTTTCTTCAACACTTTCACATTTACAGAGGTATCCATCAGGAGAGCCTATATAGAATTTTTGTAAATAAGTTTCAAATCTCCTATGTACGGTAGCAAACTGGGTCAAAATAGAATTATGTGATATGTACTTGCAGTTTACACGATTATTAACAGTAGAAAAAAAAAGTTCGGGTGATTTGCCCTTTATCGCTATTTATCCAAGTGCTGTTTCACGTTTTAAAAATATCTTTTTTCAATGTTTATTTTAACAAATATGATTGCAGACTTTTTAAAACTGAATTCCTTTAGGTATAATGCGTAACGCTTAGCAATTTCATCTTCCCTCTCATTTCCATTTACCCGTATGGCCTGTAACCCATATGATACACACATGATTATGGTTTGTTATAATATCGTTCCTTTTTGTGGTAGCAAGTGAATATGTAGTATACTTATCTCCGATAACACTGACAGATGCCTGGGAATCACTGTTTTTACATGCGCTATAGTTATCACTGTGGCACCACTCCACTGCTTGATTCAGTGCAAAATGTTCGGCCGGGAATGTAGAGGAATTAGGTGCAAGTCTGTATCCTCTGTGCACCATTTATGATATTGATCTTGGCATTGGCAGTGTCGTTAAGAAAGAAGACATTTCTTTGAATGAAATGCCCACCGCATTTGCCTTACTTTACATGCATTATCTGTGGTTAAGAGGAATTATTTTATACTCCATAGTATTTTTAATTAAAAGTCAAAATCTTTCTTTGAGGTAGGTTCTTTTATAACAATAATAATTGTTTGTATAAGGTCGTTGTAAATCATTTAACTCCTTTAGTAATTTAAGGAAAGTAATGAAATTTTTATAGACATGATATGAGTATTTAAATGGTGAAAGCATTTTCAAAATCGGATGAATGGTTTTAGGGACTACACACACACGCACGCACGCTCGCACGCGCGCACGCGCACGCACACGCGCAATCGCACGCGCACCCGCACGCACACGCACCCGCACGCACACGCACACGCACGCACATGCATACAAATGTTCTGTCCTTGTGGTATTAAAACCGATGTGAGTAAAGCAAGCATTAGCTTGGTGTATCTGGGGAAGTGCGTTTATTGAGGTTTACCTTGTCGTGTGCAGATACCCGTTTTCCTATCGGAGTTCAAGATAGAAAAATATTTTGACACATTTCACCAAACTTGTGCTACATAAATACCTCGTTAATTTGTTAAAAGTAATGGATTCCATCCATTAGTAACGAGAACAATAAATGTACCAACGATTGTGAATGACAGAAGCAGAGATGCTATCGCGAAATGCTGTTTTTAGGTCAGAGCATTGCACTGGTCTGTTGTAGCATGCTATAAAACAAATGGAAGTTAGTCGTGTAATGCTATCACCGTGAACATCCTCGTATCTAGACTGATGTCTCTGGTTAGAGAAGTGTGAAGTTTCCTCAGTTTAGGAACTTTATGCAGTTCTTGACTGAAAGAGCAAACAACTCAGTTACTAAACCACCAACTTCCTTTTTTAGAAGAATGGGACGTCGGGATCTATGCTAAGAGCGTCTTGAGCGTCTTGAGTCAGGGCTAGTACCTTGTTTTGGCTAATGAATTCCTAACACTATTTTAAGGAAATACGACTACAACACTTACACCTATACTGAGCGTACACACATTCTTATAAAACTGCATTACCGCATTACTACTTTCAACGCCCATTTTAATTTAGTTTTATATTTGTGGTAAAATAATAAATTTTATAAAAAGTCCGATGTGTTCTATCCAAATGATATTCTGCCAACCTCTTAGAGAAACATTCCTAAAAAGCCTTACTATATGTTTTTCTTATTTCAATTTAAGTCCTCAAACGTTAAGTCATATCGGATGATGAATGAAATGGGTGAAATGGTGCTCAAATGAGTCCGGGGTCCATGGAGCTTAGAGTTACCCGACATTCGTCTATCACGATAATGGAAACCCCGGAAAAAGACTTATCCAGGTAGCTCACCCTGACCGAGCCTTACTATTGTGTATACTGTTTATCCAAACAGTTAAATCCGCACATCCACACGTGTGCTTGTATGTATAGAAGGATACAGCAGGTAAAGCGAGGTAAAAGGCATTTCGAAGTTCTACCAATGTCAAAGAAGATCTTAAAAGTGCTTAACTCCACAAAAAAGGGCATACTGTGCGCTTTAAGAATGTATAACTCTTATTTGAAATGTAATTAGAAATAATTTTGACACTGCCAAAATATTCCAAGATAGAAATACTATATAAAGGGGGCCGCGCCATTGGTGAGTGGTTAGACTGCTTGGCTCTCACGAAGGTGGCCCGCGTTCTATCCCAGGCAACCGCCCAGTGCGATTGGTGGAGGACAACACGGTTTCCCCCGCCATCTCGCTCCATCTATCTTAATGTATCATCAGTATCTCCGCCTGCGATGCCGAAAGTAGTAGCGGGCGTACATAATTCACACACTATGGAAAGGTAAAGAGATAACTAGGAACTTTATTGCATAGTTATTATGCATTTTAAAATGCATACTTTTTATGCATTGTAAATGCATATGTATAACAGAACTGTGTTTGTTGCAACAGAAAGAATGTGAAGAGAATACATTTTGATAAACCACAATTTACGGTAAAAACAATAAAAAATAGTTTATTTTAAAATAAGGTTACTGTGAAAAAATAAGTATAACAAACATGATAATTTAAGCTTATTGTGTTTATACAAAATGCAAGTGAGCATTTGTGAAATTACAAATACGTGACAGTAACTTGTTCAGATTAAGTAACCGATATTCATTTATGAACATTAAATAAATAAAGGTAATGAAATATCACTGCCTGTGTTTATGGAAATAATAATTATTTCTTATTTTTTCTAGACTCGAGAACTGGGGACAAGAATCATCATTGCTGCCATTTCGAGCTGGAAACTGGTAGCTAAATCTTTATTAAAACAGTCAGAAAACGCCCAAAGTAGACACATGAGTATCGATGACACGAATCAACAAGCTAGCCTTCGTAGCCATGATCGTTAGTGCGTATGTCTATCGTTCCGCCGCGTAGAGGTTCGCGGGTTCGAGTCCCGCCTTGGCTATGGGTGTTTATATGTCTAATGTAGCGTGTGAAACCACAGAAAACAGAAGGTAAAATACGCATAGGTATATGTTTTGATTAAACAGAACAATAAACGGTGTAAAGAACTCCGTCTAAAATAAAATGTTCAGTATTGACAATCCTCACTAAAGTTAATAGTGTCTAATGAGCGGCAATTAATAGATCATAAATATATAACAACCAGCAGTGTACAGTATAACAATCTTCAATAATATAAGGAGCCTCTCCCAGAAAATTTAAGATATCTAATTTGTGATATTAATGTTTTAAATAAATTGTATTTTAATCTAGTTCTTTTAACACTTCTTTATTAAATAAAAAAGTGACATACTTTATCACGTAAAGAAGTAGAATGATGATGTAAAGGAACTCCTTTTTGTGGTGTTTTTAAACGATACTAAGATTGTATACAAGATTTGCAATTTTTAGCCATGTCACCTCTCTCTCTCTCTCTCTCTCTCTCTCTCTCTCTCTCTCTCTCTCTCTCTCTCTCTCTCTCTCTCTCTCTCTCTCTCTCTCTCTCTCACACACACACACACACACCCAAATATACATGTTCTTTATCATTTTATGCAGGAATCTCTGGTATGCAGGAATGCTGGTCACGCGTGGGCAGGAAAGAAACAAACGGGTAGTGGCGCAAATCGCAGCCGGCGCTGAACGCTTGCCGAGAGAGAGAGACAGAGGGAGAAAGAGACAGAGATAGCTCTATCTTTCTCTCACTGCACCGTGAAAGGCCTTGAAAGTTCGTCGGCTTTCTAGAACGATGTTTGGAGGTATAAAAGCCCGCAGTGTGAGATTTGCGAGTCAGTTTGCTTGTGAGTTGTTAATTGAGCGTGCATCCAGCTGTGTGGACATTTGAAGCATGCCGTAGTGCATTCTTTTGTTTGTTTAGGTGCGGAACAGTAAAGAGACGACCTTAAATACTGGGTTTTTGCATGTTACGTCATTTTGCCGCTCTAATGGACGTACAAAGCTTATTTTTATTCAAATACAGGGCATTTTAAAGTTTTGCAAACAAGGCTTAATTCTACAAACCCGCAGGTCACAATATATATGTCTGCTTCGCGTGCGTGAGTGTATTTGCGTCTGTGCGTGCTCATGTCTGTTTTTGAAAAGCAAAAGTGAAAACAAAAAGTTGATAAATGGCAAACTTGATAGCTCAGTATATTCAGTAGGTGCTACATGAAGGATTTTAAGTGATTCCCCAAACCAATCTACCCAAGTTATGGATAGTTTTCGTAATCTATGCTTTTTTTTTTTTTATAAAAAAAGGCTCTAAAATTTTAACTACAATATGCTTAAGATATTAGGTTGAAAAAAATGTATTAATTGAACTTCCTGGGAATTGTATGACAACTGTTGTGTTTTCGTAAACATAGTGCACATTTTTGTTCAACGGTTTAAGCATTGGTGCACCAAAACCCACCACACGACCATTTGTTTAAAACACACAATTCGATCTATATAACTATCACTATGTTATCAGCTAGTTCTAGGATAACATTAATTACTATTAGATTAAACTTTTCAATAATTGCTTCCCGAGCAGCATATAGCGACTAGCTTCTAAACCTGTCACATGCACATGTATGTCCCATGTATCCAGCACAGAATGTGTGGTGAAACTATTTCTGTAAATCTTTAGTTAGATTCACTTGAAGTAAATAGAAAAAAATCTTGTGTAAAAATTGAAGTTACATAAAAATATGGTGTGTACAGAAAGCAAACTGAAGTTTTGTGCAAAGTTTGGAATTTAATGGCTATTCCTTAGGAAGCAGCTGATGTTGCAACTAAAAAATAAGAAAAAAATAATAATAAAATAGAAGAAGAAGGCACCTCGCATAATAAGCAATATTACGTAAAAGACAAACAATTGAATTGAAAAAGCGAACATTATTTGTATTTTCCCAGATCACGTTAGTAAAAATGTATATCTATGCTGTTGGGGAAGGTAATATTTACAAACGTTGTTAATGTCAACTTTTTCATAAAGAGCTTTCTTATATAAGACAAACAAACGAGAACAGTGCCAGAAGAGAATCTGATAATGGTGTACCATCACAGAGTTGGTATGCTAGAAGGACGGAGGAAAATCTCAGAGAGGATTAAAGAAAGAAAACAGAAATGACAGAGGGGAAGTAAAGAAAAATCTTGAGTAGCTTTGCACACGATTCCAAAACAAACTTTGGATGTTTGAATTCACATATTCAGTAGTTATATATGTATGCAAAGTGACAGTAACTATTGGAAGGTAGACTCGGATTAAAATTACTTTTCCTTGCAAACGTCTGATATGTAAATAGCACAATAAATATCTAAAGCGTAAGTTGTGAATTCATTTGTTCTTTCCTTTTTATTTGACTACTGAAAACCTGAGCTTCATTACTGAACTTTCACAAATGGCAAGGTAGTTTCGAAAACGAAACTAACGGCACGAACGCTCGTAAAACTAAAGGGCAAAAGTTCACTAGGTGCTTCAAGAGTGATGGATAGTGAAGCACACATTCAGAAGCATCAGCTAAAATCATAGGAGCAAACCGAGCAGAAATTAAAAGTCACATGAATGTAAACAAACTCGGAAAACACCTTAAAGAAGAACAATAAATTGAAGAATAGAAAAGGTACAAACAGAGGTATACCCAAAGGTCTAAAAGGAGAGGTTTACTTCGTGTAGCACACCATAGTAACTTTAAGTGTTAACATATTGGAATCCCTAAGATAATATAATATCCAAAACGGCGAAAAGGTCCAGAAAAAGATAGTTAAAATAAATGTGCTCTTCATGTAACGGAATGCAAACCGAGCGAGATGACTCAGGCCGTTTCATCTGTGGCCAGCATTTGAGAACCCAGGTTCGATTTTCGTGGTCGACCTACCTGACCCAACGGTTTTTTTTTCGGTTTTTTTTTCCTCGTGACAGCCGTGCTGGGTAGATTAATTATGCCCCCCAAATTTCCTGTACCTACATTTCCTCTCCATTATCATTTCATTTCTCATCTAATGGTTTTTTTCAGGGTAGAATTGTCAACGCGTGTCTCGGAGCTGCATGGCAGGATATGCTCCTGTTAAACACTTCCTTCTTCAATAGGACGGTTTCCAGTCTCCGGGCCGTTCACCGTTTCAGGACCGCGGTGGCTGTGGGATTTTGCATTGTGCTGCGGGGCGGGGGGGATAATTGGTTTCGGTGCCGAATCCCCTCCGTAGTAATTCTAAACTTAATCCTAATCCTAAGGGAATGGACGTATGAAAATCCCAAACTCCCCGATTAATTTTTAACTGGATAGTTTACTACAAATGCCGTAAGCGAGAAGTTTTAAAGATGTACATTGAACCATCTTTTAGCATAGTCCTGCCTACTGTGCCATGTGTAGTAAAAGCGGTCGTTAAACACTACACATTTCTTCACATTGAGGATAGCCATCTTTAAACGTTATATTAGATACATATAAATATTCAAATTCATCTTTAATGCAACTGCTGGTGAGCCATTTGCTAAATCCGTGTGAATTAGATTCCGTAAGTACATTGTTCTTGATGTTTTGAACTGTTTTTCGAGATTGTAGTTTTAAGTCGAAGAATTTACTTTCTTTTCATTCTCACTTTACAATAATATAAATCACCATTCCTAATCAACGTGGTCTAGTTTGATCTGAAAGCATAGTGCAAAAGCAAGTAGACATCTAAAACATGGCTTTCTATGTTCCAAGGAATGCAGTACAATTAGCAAGACTGAATTCAGGATACTATAAGCATCTTTTCAACAGAATATTGTTTTACAGCAATATATTGTGGCCGTTAAAATGCGAAATGTAAAGCACTGCAAAATTTACGAATGCTATGAAATTAAGGGAGCCATTAAATTCACAAATCACAGTCTATTGCCTTAATTGTGTTACATATGTGCTTTATTTTAAACGCAAACATGTGGTCTACATATTTTAGGAGTGCTTGTTAAGCATTAACTATAGTGCACCAGTTATACTTCTATATATAACAAAAACAAACATACTGAGCATAGTTTGTGTTTTAAGGCAAATTCGTATCAAACGCTAGAGTAAATTTATCTAAAGAAACGAAAGACAATTTTAATTAGTGTCCTTCGCAAACAATATTTTTATAAACTAAGGCAAACATATTTGTATTATTTCATAAATCTGTTATATTGCAAAAGAATTTTCACGGTAATTAATACATGAATACAAAAAGCAAAAATGATAGCATGCCTAAGTCGGTGAAGCTGAAGCTTCTGATAATGAAGGAAGGAAAAACGTAGAAAAACTGAAAACTTAAAGTGATTTCGGTTTCAATTGGAAATGCTGGAATAAGCGCTTACGTTCTTAAAAGCAAAGATACGGAAGTAATACATAACAAATAAACTCCAATTGCATCTCGAAGATCTTCCGGAATTTCTTGGAACACAAAAGCTATAAAATGAAAGCCAAAACGACAACTCGTAGTAATAAACATGTGGGGTTAGACATGAAATATTCAATAGTACTATACACCAAAATAGTGGTACGAGAGCATCCCCATGCTGGGATTTCTTTAAGTTTCCAAAGTTAAACTGCCTGGCACATCCTTTTCCACATCTGAAAAACTTTCACCAAACGCGATATTGAGAGTATTTTCCAAATGTGTAATTTTGAGTGATCGGTTTTGTCCTTCGTGTGTTGAGTCATCACAAAGAGCGTCAACCTTTTGATCTCTGGTGTAATCGGTTTCTTCTACACTTCCTCTTCACGTGATGGGTTGAGCAATTATTCATTCTAGCTTCTGTTATTATTTATTTCTTTCTTGGATCGTCCTCAGGTTTTTCCTCCTCTGAACATGACTTAGGAAATGGTGTTTTCTGTTCTTATTAAGTGTTCTGCGCTGTTTTTTCTATTATCTAATATGGTAGTTACTCAGAACCGACATTTATCTCTTCTCTTATTCATTGCAGTCTGCTTAAATATCTTTGAATCAGTATTCACTTACATAAAGCAGTGCCACGTAAGACACAATTTTATAAAAATTAGTTCTATTTTATCTTCTAACGTTGTATTTAAATGTTATTTAAATAGTCCCAGAAACTGCTTATAATTTATTAATATTTTATGCAATATTCTTACCTTATAAACTAGTTGCTATATGAGTCGTCAGCTTTTTCTATTTTTAGGCTATTGTCATGCGACAAACAGAAATAACCACTCACAGTACTTTGATGGCCATATGGGACTTTCCTAAAGGCTAAAAAAACTTTAAACTTTAGTGCTCAAAAATAGCCCTAAAATTCATTTTGGACCAAAGCCGTTTTAATGTTGGAAAGTATCCTCCCACAGTCGCCACTAAAATAGGTATTAGTGTGAAATTCAATTTCCAATTTGTGGGCTCGTTTTGGTACATGAAACAGTCATATGACAATTTTACTTTTTATTTGCAACGCAGTTAATAGATGTGAAATTACGAAACTAAAACGGTTATTTCCAAAGCAATGCTGACAAAATTATACACTCCTTGAGTCAGCTACATATTTAATTTATTTACTCAGGTTTTCGTTTCTCTTATTGAATAATCATATTTAATTAAAATTTTACAGTTTTATTTTCACCTGGTCGCTATGAAATTCATTTAAAATATTCTAGCTATTAGTCTTACACTTAGTATATTTCTCATAGTCAAATGATCGTATTTCAAGACTGAACTGTTTTAAGGAGATACTAAAGTGTGAAAATCGTCAAAACGTGTAACATAAAAATCTTAGAGATTGGACTTTTCTATTTAATTTGATATGCCCACCTCGGTAGCGTGGTGGTAGCGAGTCTGCCTCACGTTCAAGAGGTCCCGAGTTCAAATCTCGGTCAGGGTGAGTTACCTGGATAAGGTTTATCCCGGGGTTTTCCGTTATCCTGAGAGAGGAATGTCGGGTAACTAAGCTCTATGGACCCTGAGCTCATTTGAGCATCATTTCATCCATTCCGTCCATCGTCCGATATGACTTATCGTTGCAGGACGTAAAATTACAAAAAAAAAAAATGATATACTTATAATTTACATATAATTTAACTTTCTCTACTACGTATAGTAAGCAGGTAAAGCATTCCATTCCATCCCAGAATTCGATATCGAAATTACACCGGAAATACTCGTACATGTTCTGCGAAACCTGAATCTAAAGATGCATTTTCCTCGCGAATGTTTTGGAGCAGCGAATCCCAAAATCGTGAAGACGGTGAATAGTAAATCTGGTGCTTATGTTCAGCAGTTTCGAAGGTTGTCACATCAAGGTATTCAAGAAAAACCCTCATCCCAGACTATCCATTACGTGGAATTTACTAATTTCTTGCATATTTAGGGAGCCAAATATAGCTAGTAATCATGCGAAATTCCAGATCATCTTTTTGTTGTGACGGAATACGGAATATTTCTCAAGGAATCTTTGAAGAATTTGAACTATTTATACCACTTCCTCAAATTAGAGCTCTACCGTTATTTATAAACTATTATTTTGTTCTTACAAGCTATTTCACTTGCCATATTTTATTATAATAAAGTTTATCGTTTGTTATCAAGACTGAAATGTTTTTCTGCAGCATGACGATATACCTTTCGAAGATTACACATAACATTAATTTCTGAACGCACTATAACACATAAATATTTGACCTCAGACAATTGTTGTCAAATACTGGTGAGTTCCTGGATACCTTCTTTATAATCTGTGGTTGTGAATTCGTGAATTGAATTGAATTGACATAAAATTAATTGAATTCCTTTGTGACTTTGTGAAGTTCACGGAAACTTTTTATTATGTCTAGGAGAAAACGACCTGACTTAGGTCGTAGAAGTCAGTCAAATGCGCGACCAAGTACGTCACGTGCTGACAACACTGATGAGTAGTGAGACGCAGAATATGCTAATAGTCGTTCGTATGTCAGAACTGCGTTCTAGAATGTCTATTTTTTTCGGGGGAGTTGTTTTCGTGCAAATCAGTTGAAACGGTTATAAACCAGGATGACGTAATCAACTATACCACAGAGTTTTTAAATTTATTAGAATTGCCTGGACTTCCACGTCACATTTTAAAACTGAAAGTTGTGATCATGCTGCCTAACATTAACCAAACCACGACTGTGTAATGAAACGAGACTAAATGTGAAAAAAACTAATGAATAACGTCACGAAGGCAACAATCATCAAGGGAATGTAGAAAGGAGAGGATATATTTGTCCCGCCTATTCCGATGGTTCCAACGGATTTACCTTTTAATTTTAAACGGCTACAACTTCCTGTGCGTTTGGCCTTTGTGATGGCCATAAATAAATCGCAAGGGCAGTCCTTGGAAGCTTGCGGAATCAACTTGGAGTTTCCCTGTCTCTCACATGGTCAATTATACGTCGCGTGTAAATGCGTCGGAAAACCATCATTTTTATATATTTACGCACCACAAAAAGGACAAAAAATATTGTGTATTAGAAATCTTTAAACTGATTAACTTAACTGTAACTATTTTGTATTTAAACTTCACCCCCAATTGCAGAATAAATGACTAATCCGAATTTGGTTTGTTTGTGTAGATAAGTTCAGACAAATTTTATTGGTGGTACGATGTTCGCAGGGTCAGATAGTTTATCTATATTGTTTTATTTACAAAGTATGTTATTTAAAGACCTTCACATCTTTATTTTCTATATCGTTTTTTGAGATGTTGTTCCGCATTAATGTTATTTCTTTCATTACTAAATATAATGTCATTGGTTTTAAAACCATTTTCTTTAAATTTTCCTTTTATTGCTTTCTTGAATTTATTCGATGTATTTATGTAACTAGTTTGTTTTAGCACTGTTTAGAAATTCCGTGTTTTATGAAGATTTTACCAAATATTCTATTTTTAGTGGGAATTTTAAATTAATTTTGATTTGAATTAATTTACACTTTACAGAACTTCTAAAATAGACTATTTCCAACGTAAAATAAAACGCTGTAGGAAACGAATAGCATCAGCAAGTGTTGTGCATTTGGCCATACAATAATGATATTAAATAAAATAGGAGTAAAGCACGGACATATTTGGAAGTATGCAAAACAATAACAACATAAATATCATAAGCGGAAAACATTTTTGAGTGGGGGTGACGAGCACTTGTTCTCCAATTTGAAGAGGACTAAGTTTCCCGAAAGTTCATTGAAAACTCAATGCGTTAGCTTCGCACCGCGACATCTGAAAAGGAGGAGCAATGCGATAGCCTTGAATTGTAGCTTCAGTATCAGCCACACAGGGTAAGTTATTTTCATCCATTCCAAAATATATTACACACTGACATTTTCGTTCATATGTGTATTTTCAAGTAGAAAAAAGAACTGCTGTCTAGTACATAATAAAATATAAATATTGTTAATTAAAACTAAAATCAGTACCATAATATTTAATTGAAGAAAATGTTTTATACGTTTTCATAAAACGAATATTGAGTATAGGTGTATGAGGAACAGTGTTATTCTTCTATGCCTACTCGATATCTTTGAATCAAATTGTTAAAAGCAATTTATTACCTAAAATATAACATTATGTATTGATTTAAATCCTCAATAATTCACAAAACAAGTGATTTAGTTCATGTATTAGATGTTGAAAATATATTTTAGTTATAGCCGTGGGATTGAAATTAAGGCGACAGCAGAAGACATTAGACGACATAAATTCTAGAATATCTTCTTGCCTGCAAGGAAACCTTAAAATATACATTACGAAATTACTTTAACTTTCTATATTAGAAAGAACAAGTTCCCGCGTTTCAGTTTACCTTTTCGGTCAGTTTTTATAAGTTGAGGTTTCCTCTGACATTAAAACTGCACATGAAATGGATATTTTATAAATGCCACTGTCAACGCTTTGCTGCACAGCAGCCTGAAGCTGTAACATCCTCCTGTCTAGTTGATTTTAGAGGGCCAGTTGCGAGAATCCATTATAAGCCAGGAGCTCAGAACAGAAATGCTGCCACTCTCGCGTTGAGAAAGAGGATTACTCGTGATCCAACGATGTATAGACCAGTTAATTATAATTTCAACGGGATATCCTCAGTTACGCCAAAGAATAGACTATTTACTTTGCCCACTAAATTAGGGAGGGTAATCCAGCTGAATCTCTACTCCTTTGAGGTCTTCATAAACATCATCCCGGAATCGCTGCCCATTATGCTAGAATAGGTTATCTCCAAGCAAATGTAGGGGTTAAATCTGCTTGTTTATTTGTTTATGTTACTTCACTAATAACTATTATAAACAAGTTTGCTGACACTAAAATCGCGGGTCACGAATTTGAACCCACTCCTTCAAAGAAAGGTATATTTGAATCTGCCTGCAACCCCACAATGAAACGCCGATTGGAATACGTAATTATGTTTGCAGAGATGTGGATTGGCACCCTCTTCTGCATTAAGGATGTATCTCTTTGGCTAGCATTACTTTCATAACTCTACTGTTTATATATGGTAAGTAGAGCAATTATTACATTCAATCCAAAAATTAAAAAATTAAGTTTTCACCATAAATATATATATTCCAAGACTCTTTATTGAAAAGCACTAGCAAAATGTTTACACACTGTTATAGTACATATGTGTGAACGCACGAGACTGCGTAACTCAAAAATGACAAGTCGGTTATGTACAAAACCTCCAAGAATGCAACGTTAAAACTTTCAACTGTGTTTTAAAGGAGAAGGCCTTCCTTATTTTCCATTTTCTCAAGGATGACTGTGCGATTTTGATTAAAATATCCAATGTCAAAGACGAACAAAAGGCACAATTGTTTAATTTCCTAGGATTAGTCTTAAATTATTAATGCTTATCATTTAGTATCAATCACAAAATTTATTTAATTGAGTCTGTGCTGTTTAGATAAAGCACAGCGTTGAACTTTAAACTCCATTTTGTTGAATTTCTTTGCCCTGTCTAATCACGAAATAAAATAATCCTTTGGCCGGAGTTTAATCTAAATAATATATTAAATACTACATTGATGTTGCAAAACATTAGGAAGTCGCCCTCCGTGGTCTAGTGATAACATATTATTCTCTGGTTCCTGAGGGCGCGACTTCAAAGGGCTAAACAGTCCTAGTATTTCTTCCTTGGAAATGTAATTACAAAGGTGGTCTCATGTTGTAGATCTAGGGCACATAAAAGAACCGCTAACCTGATAAACAGGCCTCTGAGGAAAACTAACGTGTCAGTTAGGTAAATGTGTTACTGAGAACACCCGGTAGATAGAAAGCGTCCATAAACAAAACATGTGTTTTCATTTCTTAAGGTTGAAGGATAATTTTATATTCAGATATCTAGAAGTGATTACTTCTAAATTTGAAACATTGTGATGCAACTGCTATAAACCAAGCTTATTGGAGAGTCGGCGCTGATCATTTTTTGGGGTAAATAGTATAAAAGGGCCCATGGCATACTTAGCTAACGGCCATATAACCCTCTTAAGCATTAGCCGTTTTGAAGATGGCAGAGATCCACGCTCCCGAAACGTAAATGTTTCATCAACTCACCTGGCTGGAGTCCAAGAACACTTAGAGTGCACTCTGAAAATTGTCATCCATCTGCAGAGGATCCTAAAGGTTTTATGGAAATTTCCCGATCTACATAAGCGGGGGTTCTCGCGTGTTAGCTAGTCAGTGAGTTGGGGACGGCGTTTAACAAAGGCGCTTATGATGACTAGAGCTGGGATTTCTGTTAAATATATATATTACACATTTCTACATATTTTAAGCATATTACGTATTCTTGTGATGTTAAATGAAATTACACATTTATATATTTTATTGTATTCACGTATGTAAAGTTCTCTATCAATTCAAAACTGAAGCTGTTGGATACTGTCCCTTCCCACAAAAGGGAGATTAAGATGACTGTCAGGTATTGAAGAGCAAGGAATGACCATTGTCACGTTAGTAATTAACACGTAACTACGTAACTAACTATCCTCGTTAGAACACTTGCATGCATACATCCATACCTTACAAAAAATTTGCAGTCGTCTATATGCACAAACGCAGCAGAGGAAGGCAGAGCTGTCTGTTGCCATAATTTGTCAACTACCTATTTGATGACTAGTTGACTAAGGGTAAGCCATCTCAATGGATTTCCGCTGAAGGTCATTCGTCAAGAACTAACACGCAAACTATTCCATGAAACTGCTGTAAATTTTGTACTCAATACTTTTTATTTCTTGTACTTAGTTTCTTTCAGAGTCAAAGCGGATAGGTGAAGAGTGTACTTCAGTTCTGTCTAGTGGGAATATAGCATTTGTCTCATCTTCACTGTCTTCAACATTAAAATTATGGACTGCAGTTATTGGCGAATTCTTTACGACTGACGGCAAAATAGTCCTTTGTCAAGTATTCAACAAACATATAGGATGCTCTATGAAATCCCAGCTTAAACAGTATTTAAGAAGTGCACTGCATAGAAACAATATACCATTACGTCAACCGACAAAGCAAGTGCTTCTAAGACAGATAAAAGGTTCTTCAACTTCGAGTAATTAATATAAGGATTTGTGTAGTTTAATAACTGCCCGCTAATATTCCGTGATACGAGATTCAAGTGTCTAAATTCAGATCTTTCTTGGAAAAATACTGCAAGCACCATATACCTGACAATTCAACAATGCGCAACGGCTATCTACAGGTCTGCTATGATTAGATAATGAACAGCATAAAGAGAGTAAGTATATAGAAGATTGTTTCATACGGGTTGCAGTTGATGAAACAGTTGATTCTAGGAACGTAATAGAGCAAATGTCGTGGTAGGAAAGTTGCAGCCTGACAGCGCTCCTAACACATGTTTAATCTACTGCAAAGAGCTGGACCGCACAAATCACTCAACTGTTGCAAGATTTGTGAATGATGAGCTAAAAGTGTTGTGGTCTACCGGAACTCAAGAGGAGAAAGTTTTAGTGCTATATTCTGATGCAGCACCATACATGCTTACAGCTGCAATTGCTCTCAAGTTATTTTACCCGAATATACCCCATTTGACATCCCTAGGTCCTGGTTTGCAAGTGTTGCCGACAATATAAGAGTTAAGTTTCCAGAAGTGAATACATTAATTTCGGCAACAAAAGAAGTGTTTCTAAAAGCTCCACAGCGAGTGAACTCCAACAAGGAGCAACCTCCAGGAATACCATTCCCCCCAGAACCAGTATTAACTAGGTGGGGAACGTGGACTGAAGCAGTGAAGTTTTATGGTGAAAATTTCTATAACATAAATATTGTAGATTATTTTTACCCTAAAGTGCTGCAGCTATTCATGCATTTCAGCATGCCTTAAGTGATTCCAAATTGGTTTGTTCTGTCTCCTACATTAGCAGCAATTTAAGCTGGCTCCCGGAGTGTGTCACACTTTTGGTAACTTCAGGACTTTCAATTGAAGCTTCTACTGGTTTTGTGGCAGATACAGTTGAAAAACTAAGTGTAATATATGGGGAGAAGGATAAGAGTGCATAGAATAAATTAAAAACTGTTTTGAGTAAAAATTCTGGATAGTCAAAATTTCGCAATGTGTGTTAAATTCTAAAAGGGGACATTGTAGATTGTGCTGAGAAAATTTCACCAGCAAAGACTCCTTTGTTAAAATTTGCCCCCAGTCACATCATGCGATGTTGAGCGGTCATTTTTCGCTAATAAGAAAATTCTGTCTGACAAAGTGACCCCAGAGAACTTAGAAAACTATTTAATTGTTCACTGTGCTGCAAAATTTAATGAATGAATGTTTCTAGCTACGGAATTTGCATTTACATTTGCATTTAGTCAAAATATTTTTAGTTTATATGATTCAGAATTAATTTTCAAAATTAGAGTAATATAATGTGGTTTCTGGGTTACATATTCATTAAATAATAATTGTTCTGAGAGATGTATAGATTTTTCGAGCATAATATTATAAACTTGCATTAAATATTTAATATTATATATTACATATTTTAAAGAGTTTAGATATTTTATACATATTTTACTTATTTTTACTACGTATTTGTAGACTTATTTTCCAACTGATACTACATGAAAATCGCAGCTCTAGTGATGAAGACTACGATAACAGTGAGTACTGCTACTGAATGCGATTGTGTCTGTGTTCCTTACCCTTGAGGACAAGCCTGCATCGCCATTTACACCACTACGTAGCGGTGAAGGGTGAAGTCTTAGAAAAATACTGAACTAGATCACAGTACCTGGAAGTTGAACTATACTGCATCCGTTTTAAGAAACATTCATGTCATTCTGCACCCAAGTGCACAAGCGTATCTGACAGGCGAATGCTTTCCCTTCGCCCCTGTGTTATGTCATATTGTTTTGAGAAGTTGTCGTATGCACAAGAATAACTTATCTGTTGGTTTTATTTCTATAAATCAACCTTTTGTACCAAATTAATTATGAGAAACATATCATAAAGCTAGTACTCTCAAACGAAGACATAACTTTGTATTTATATCATAATTCCACCCGTCATCTCTGGCAGGTAAAACAACAATATCATCCCAATCTACAATTATATTGACAATGTGTCGCCTCAGAAACGAAAACCCAATTTAAACAATGTGTGGAGCTTGCTGGCTTCCACACTGAGCTCGAACCATTACACTATTGTAACCGTACTCCTATACACACCGGTTGTGACTGCTACTCACAACTACTGCTCAGGCCTTACATCGGTCATTATATTTCTGCCGGGAGCAAATATTTCTTGAACTAGAAGCCTCAGGAATTACAATCGCAAAAGTTCTCTTGTAATAATACGACTCGATTCCTGACGTCAGCTGACCTTGAGTGCGTGTTTATTTCTCACGGCAAAGTTCTTCCTCCTTGTGATGTCAAAATTATTTATTATTGAGCACGTGTTACTTTCTTAGATTTGCGCGTTCGCAATGAAGCACTTTCTCTAAGATGAATTAATTGATATAATTCAGTCCTAGACATTTTGGTCATACTTTAAACGCGTTAAATTTAAAAGAAGAACGGCTATGACTTGTAATCATAATATACTTTTAAATATACTTTTAAATTCTATAAATTGTTCTTTCGAAAAGTTATTTATATCCCAACTTTATATGGATATGTATCGCTTCAGAAATAATTTTGTTGCACTTCGCTCGAGGAATGTGAAACATAGAAGGAACAGAATCAATAGTTATAGGAGCTCGATATATGATACGTCATATTTTTATGCCTCTGCAACGTATGCCATTGGATTACATTGTCCTGAAAAAGCAACCTTTGTTCGCCGGTTTGCGGTATAAAACTTAGGTGTGCTAAATTGAATGATGCTGTCCACTTTTCTCTATAACATAAATTCTGTCACAAATTACAAGATAATAATTTGAGAATAATGTGTTTTATGAAAACATCGTACATTACAAAATGAATACGAAACGAAAATTTTCTGAGTAATAAATATAAGTAAATATCTGTACATCCCTCAAATAAGGCTTGAAGTGACATTTTCCGTGGCCGAAATTCAGTTGTGCTGATTTACGTTTAACTCGTGATTAAGGAACGTCCGTTTTCAAGCATCAACAGTAGTTCAATTACAAAGTTCAATCCACCCTGATATCTCCCGTCCATCTCCTTGATTTCTTAATGAAATTATTCATCTTGTTCATCTCTGAGGTATCCAAAATTATCATGAAAGTACTTTAAATGAGAGTTCACTCAACTAGTGAACTCATACTTTGCCCTGAAGCTCATAGCTTTTGCAGCATGTTTATCATAAATTTTCGTATCGTAAAACTTCAAAATTTCCAAGAAACGTATTTACTGGCTCTATGAAAGTACACTATGTTTGCTATTCTCTATCATTCATATTGTCTAAAAATACACTATCTTCATTAGCTGTCTTATCGAGGATCATTAAAAATACCATCTCTTATCTTAGAGTCATACGTCACAGAAAGTTTACTGATCAGGTGCTTGAAACACGAACCACTCTTGTACGGTGCTTTCAAAAAGTGTTTCATAATAATGTGTTTTGTTTGTTTTGTTTTCTATGAACCAGCACCCAACTACACACAACCAGGCTAATCACTCCTGACGGCGTTGACCTTTTCTCTTAGACTATTCTCTCACTGCCCAGCGTTTAACCCTGTTTTTGCCGTTCCATTCTCATAAAAGGCACGGGTATTACGTATATCATCCTTGCTGACTTAGTAAGATACTGGATGCATTTAGGTCTCCGCAGAATAGCCATTGATGCTCCTTGTAATTATAAAATAGAAGATTTTCACATGATTCTTTTAGAAACGCAGAATGTGCAACTAGCCCTTAGGGGAATTCTCTTCTATTGTGCAAAAAACGGCGTTTAGACTTTTTCTCCAAAACTTCAATAAATAAACGATGGGCGTTACTATCGTATGATCAGTTTCTAGGTTGTTGAATTAAACCTGGTACATTAGAGCAATAAACCAGTTGGTCCTCCATCTTAAAGAATTTCGTAAATTCTTTGTCTCTATTGTTTTATAATATAATATATAACCCATTGCGCGACAGCCCTCAGAGGGCTAAGGCCTATCAACCCGACTGCCGGCCTCACGGCCACTTACGCACGGCAGAGGTGGTCGATCATCCAACCGATACGGGGAGGAGATGTGGTCAGCATCTCAGCATCCCCCAGCCGGAATGTTAGTTTCCGTGACCAGGGCCGCTTACCTAGCGTAAGCTCCTCACTTCCCTCAAGATGCTGAGTGGGCACCGGTCCTATACCCGGGACTTAAAATCCCCACCACATGGGTGGGATGGAACCCGGGCCGCTTTCCGGGGCCAGGGATCAAGGTATGCTGCCTTAGCCCGCTACGCCACGGCGCAGAACCTCTATTCTTTTACGAGGGAAATATTGCGTCTGAAGCCAGCATATTCTTCTCTTTTAACCTTGATCCAAGTAGTTTGCTCTTGTCTTTGGTGATAATTAAATCTAAGTTGTTCATGTCTTCTTGACTAAAATGCTGTGATTTGTATTTAGCAGTGTGTGCTGAGAATTCCTCAACTGTTTTTGCATTCTAGTTGAGCGGATGGAATAGGAATAGGGACATATATTGCTTGTGACTTACGACACATAGCTGAAGCAAAACCATCTGAATATGCCATTTTGCTTATATTTTTCTTATTACACATGCAAAAGTGCAATCATCATAGTAACCTTTTTGTTTACGCCACATCGTAGGAAACCTAGCTACATTGATTTTCTTTCCCATTGTGCCACTCCCTAAGCTTTTCACTGCTTCTTTTGGAAACAATAAGCCAAGCCCAAGTTTGAGCTTGGTCTACTAGCTCAACCTTAAACTCTGCATAATACACTTTCTTCAAAAAAAGTGCAATGTCAGTTTCCTGTCTCTGCAAAAATAAAGAACCACATATGTAACGGAAGTTATTTGAACAATTCATGTATATTCTCCTTGAAGAAGTAGAAGCCGTTGTGAACAGTGTATCACGACACTACACGTACAAAAAAGTGCTGAATTATTTGCGAAAACCGTTTTTCCGATCACCGTGACTTATAGAAAACCAACGTTTTGAGATGATAGGACATAGAAGCCCTTGAAGGATGTGTTTAGTGACTGTTTATCAAGCAATGGTTGACAGTTTTGCTGTCTTGCGTCAGTCATCAGCTCGTCGCTGAGTAAGATAGAGGGTAGGGAAGCACAAAAGCGGTGGTATATCTGTAGGCTTATATAAGATATAGAATATGTTACAGTATTATTCATCTTTTGCTGAAAAACATACATATAATCCCAATCATATCAGCTATTCCAACTGCTCCGTCTTTCAGGTAAGCAGATATCCCGTCGTGCTTTAGAATAGTTGCTGAATGCCTCGAGGTAAATTCAGTTAAAAGTTAGGCAGTGGCGTGACCGAATTTTGTTCTGCAGCGAGCATCGCGAGACAGTTTCCAGGCTTGTACTGGCGTGTCTAATATGTTATAATGGGGAAGAATTGTGCAAACAATTGGAAAAGTATTAAAATATTTTCCGTTCAGGTTAAAACGTATTTTTCCCTACAAAATAAACTCCCTCTTTAGATTGCTAATTTATTGAGAAATTTTTGTTTGACTTGTCCGTAATTAACGTATTTTTCCCTACATAATAAACTCCCTCTTTAGATTGCTAATTTATTGAGATATTTTTGTTTGACTTGTCCTTAATTAACGTATTTTTCCCTACATAATAAACTCCCACTTTAGATTGCTAATTTATTGAGAAATTTTTGTTTGACTTGTCCGTAATTACCCATAGCCATTTTTACATTCTACACTACGTACTTGGAGTATTTAGGGAAAGTATTGCATTCCATCCAAAGATTCGATTCCGCGATTTTAGTGCACATACAAGCTTTGTGGTCCGCTGAATCATGTGTTGTGTGTGTGTGTGTGTGTGTGTGTGTGTGTGTGTGTGTTGTGTGTGTGTGTGTTTCTGTGTGTGTTTCTGTGTGTGTTTCTCTCTCTCACTCTTTCTGTGTTTTTGTGTCCGTGTCCGTGTGTCTGTGAGCAAGAAAACTAAAACACAAAATGTATGTTAAATACCGAACTTGGTATTTTAGTTTGGCATCTTCGAAGTATGCGATAAGAAGCTCCCCAACCCGAATATCCTTTACTTGGAAAACTTTTCGAAGATTGTGTTTCTGAAAATCAACTATCAATTCTATTTAAAATATTATGTATAAATATTTTCATGCATTTATCCTGTACACTATGGATATTTTTTCATTAATTACAACCCTTCAGAAGTAGACCAATTCTTACGGGAAAATTTGGAGACTGCGTTAAAACACACAAGTTTATCCAATTTTTGGTGGAGTGAACAGTTTTGAAATTATTCCATATTACGACTATTTGCCAGAATTTTTCCTTACTTACACTTTTACTAAAATGGGAAGCGGATATAATTTTTAAGGCTGGTCCATGCAAAGACCAGTAAACGACGACACAAGCGAGCAGCTCTTTTGAGTCGGCTATCCTTTAAAGCCTGCAGCATTCCCATATTGACCTTGCACCTACAAGAAAATTAACAATGAGATAACATTTATCTCGACTGACATGAAGTTGATGGAGCAATAAGTAAGAATAGTTTAGTTAGTGCCGAAACAATAATATGAGTGCTGCACATCAGATCCCTTACATTAAGTTTACGATGGTATTATCTAACGTTAAGAACTATATGTGTTGCAAAGAACAGTAAAGAAAACCATGCAAACAGTGCTTCAGTAGCATTTGCTGGCTTTCTATTTTTGCTATTATTCCATCATTATTTGTGAGTATATTACTGTTGTTATGTTCATTATTATTATTATTATTATTATTATTATTATTATTATTATTATTATTATTATTATTATTATTATTATTATTATTATTATTATTATTATTATTATTATTATTATTATTATTATTATTATTATTATTATTATTATTATTATTATTATTATTATTATTATTATTATTATTATTATTATTATTATTATTATTATTATTATTATTATTATTATTATTATTATTATTATTATTATTATTATTATTATTATTATTATTATTATTATTATTATTATTATTATTATTATTATTATTATTATTATTATTATTATTATTATTATTATTATTATTATTATTATTATTATTATTATTATTATTATTATTATTATTATTATTATTATTATTATTATTATTATTATTATTATTATTATTATTATTATTATTATTATTATTATTATTATTATTATTATTATTATTATTATTATTATTATTATTATTATTATTATTATTATTATTATTATTATTATTATTATTATTATTATTATTATTATTATTATTATTATTATTATTATTATTATTATTATTATTATTATTATTATTATTATTATTATTATTATTATTATTATTATTATTATTATTATTATTATTATTATTATTATTATTATTATTATTATTATTATTATTATTATTATTATTATTATTATTATTATTATTATTATTATTATTATTATTATTATTATTATTATTATTATTATTATTATTATTATTATTATTATTATTATTATTATTATTATTATTATTATTATTATTATTATCATTGTTACTGTCATTAACTAATTATTAAATCGCTATTCTCTTTGTAGAGTAAATCTAAATATTAAAGCAATAGATTTTCGCCTTTAGCTCAAGATAAACAAAAGATGAAACAATATTGTGCTGTAGTTGTTTACTTTTGTACGGAAAGAACATTATGGATACTTTGTTTAACCTTACTGTTTTGTTTTATTCACTGCAATTTGAAGGCCCTTATTACAGGATAAATATGTGCCTGTGTTTATTTTACAAATGATGAGTTACCGTTTTGCACACCAGCTCTTTTGTACCTTAGAGACATTTGACATTTTAGCAGCATAGTTTGGAGACCAATACGTTCACATAGTACTTACTGTCTGTGTCTAATACACGCGTAGCCTAAGAGGCCATAAAGGACACCAATTCAAACGAAGCAAAAGTATTGCTCATTAATTGCTGATATCGTATAATCCCAGATATATAACTACATCTAATTACTACGAGTACAAGGATATCGTTTTACTGTATTTTCTCAAATCTCAGAACGTAGTTTTTGGGTGGAATGCAGTACTTTCCCTAAATACCGCAAGTAGGTAGTGGAGAATGTAAAAGTACCAACAAGTCAAATAAAAATGCTCAATAAATTAGTAATGTAAACGGTGAGTTTAATCTTTCCGAAGCAAGACCCTTTAACATAACTGGAAAACGATCTATTAATTTTTCAGTTGTTTACGCTGCTCTTGTCCAGTATCCGCTCGCCGCAGAGCAAAATTCGATCAATCCACAGCCGTCTATAGAACTGGATTTACCCCATTGATTCTGCAACTGTTCTAACGCACGAATGGATATCTGCTTACCTGAGAGACGGGGCAGTTGGGCCACCTGGTATAATGCCCAGTATATCAAAATATGGAATGTCATAAAAACTGCCTATTTGCTGTGAAAACCGTTATCATTTTTAAATCAGTATTTTGCTTCCATGTAAATAGTCTATTTTCATCAATAGGTTATCATGGACTGAGACAGATCATAACCACTCTCCCCACCTTAAGCTACATGTGACATCGCACACTCCACCGCTACCTACCACAACATATCGACATTCTCAAGAGCACGATAGTGTTTCTCTGGGTAACCATAAAGCGACAAAAACAGTATACGAAAATTGATATGTTTTTCTTGCTCATCTTATCCAATTTTCTTTATATGGGATGCGAAGAAATCGTTAGAAAGTCATGGAAAACTAGACTACTGTTAAGCATCTTCATTTTCAATAAATTCCGTCATTCTTTGGTGGAAAGTTCTTTTGTATTAATCTATCCTGTTATAGAAGTGGCATCGTTTATTTAAATAAATTATTAGGAAAATTTGCCAACCCACAATGTAATTAAAATAGTTACATTCAGGCAGACATAATCTCTATGCTGAACAATAGTATCCGGCATATGAGTTAGGTTATTCTATAGACAAGCTGCAACGCCTAAAGTCAGAAAAGTTAAACGAGACGACAGTAGCCTTTTTATAAACGGCAAAATGAATTGTTTGTCAACATAAAAAATAATCAGAGAAAAACATTTGAATAACGTTTTATTATTTGTAAATATAAACTTGGTAATGAGTATGTTTATGTTCTACAAATTTCATTTCCCCTGGCTCTCTCCGTTCTTCTCTCGACTGTATTACAGTTCGCTGTGAGTAATTGAGGAAAATATTTTGAGGCATATCCTGAATAAAATCTGAAATGTAATCAAACTTATATCGTGCTTTTCTAATTATGAATCATCCAGGAAGTTTACAAACACCACAGAAAGTGTATTCATTGTACTGATACAAGTTTGTGCCTAGTTGCTTCTGTCAGGCCTGGCAAATTCACTGCACTGTGGTGCGTAGCAAAATCTAATAAGATCCAGCCCCAGGCTACAGAGCAATAACCGCACTTTCAAGCAATAAACTGGTATCATAACTTGCGCTTTAATGGCATGCCACAAAACAAACGTTGTTATGTCAAATGAAGACATTAAAGCCAGACTTCTGTTCAGAATATTAAAGAAAAGGAAGGAAATCTGGTTTATAAACATCTGGAAATAATGTATTCTGAGCTGCATAAAAATTCCAGTTTACTTGAACCATATATAAAATTTGTTTGCTATTAATTTATTTGAATAAATATTTATATTCATGTCTATAAGAAGGTACACTGAAGCCCGAATTCCTATTTAAAGTTTTACCTCTCCCTCCCTCCCTCTCTCTCTCTCTCTCTCTCTCTCTCTCTCTCTCTCTCTCTCTCTCTCTCTCTCTCTCTCTCTCTCTCTCTCTCTCTCTCTCTCTCTCTCTCTCTCTCTCTCTCTCTCTCTCTCTCTCTCTCTCTCTCTCTCTATCTCTCTCTCTCTCTCTCTCTCTCTCTCTCTCTCTCTCTCTCTCTCTCTCTCTCTCTCCATTTCTTGTTATACACCCAAATACACACTGTGTGTTTAAACACGTAGAAAATAAGCTATACATAATCTTAGTCATTTGCTCAAAGGGCCTTAGGATTGAATTGGATTATAATACGGGATCCGGCACTGCCACCAGTCATGATCTATTGTGCCTAACCCCTAAGTGGGGTATCTCCGGGAGGAAGAAGGGCGGCCGACCCAAGGAGTCACGACAGAGCAAACGACAGGGTATCCATTATATACCCGCTTGAAACTCCCGCGGCAGGTCAGAGGAACCGGCATCCCACCCTATAAGGAACGGAAAGGGTTATGATAATATTATTAATAATAATAATAATAATAATAATAATAATAATAATAATAATAATAATAATAATAATAATAATAATAATAATAATAATAATAATAATAATAATAATAATAATAATAATAATAATAATAATAATAATAATAATAATAATAATAATAATAATAATAATAATAATAATAATAATAATAATAATAATAATAATAATAATAATAATAATAATAATAATAATAATAATAATAATAATAATAATAATAATAATAATAATAATAATAATAATAATAATAATAATAATAATAATAATAATAATAATAATAATAATAATAATAATAATAATAATAATAATAATAATAATAATAATAATAATAATAATAATAATAAAAGTATTATTGATATTAATAATAATTAAATTCACAATACTTAATTATCATTATTATTATTATTATTATTATTATTATTATTATTATTATTATTATTATTATTATTATTATTATTATTATTATTATTATTATTATTATTATTATTATTATTATTATTATTATTATTATTATTATTATTATTATTATTATTATTATTATTATTATTATTATTATTATTATTATTATTATTATTATTATTATTATTATTATTATTATTATTATTATTATTATTATTATTATTATTATTATTATTATTATTATTATTATTATTATTATTATTATTATTATTATTATTATTATTATTATTATTATTATTATTATTATTATTATTATTATTATTATTATTATTATTATTATTATTATTATTATTATTATTATTATTATTATTATTATTATTATTATTATTATTATTATTATTATTATTATTATTATTTATTCTCCAAATGAAATAACCCTATCCTACCATTAAGGCATGTTAGGGTTCTAATTACAAAAGCACATAAATGCAAATATCAAAATAACTAGACGTAATAGTTATAACGATTTAAAAGTTTGGCCAATAAAGTGTTCAAAAGCCGTAGTGCAACATATTTTAAAGGATACGTTAACCAACGGCGTTTGAAGGTCGGTATTTCAACATGAAAGACATTGAACCAGATTGTATCTCTTTCTTGAATGAAGATCACATCTAATTATTAAGTGTGCAACACTTTCATCAACGCTTTCCTCATTTACATAGATATCCATCAGGAGAGTCTATATGGAATCTTCGAAAGTAAGTTTTAAGGTTCCCATGTCCGGTAGCAAGCTGGGTAAAAATAAAATTAAGTGAAATTTTTTTCATGTTTTTAATGAAACTAAATTAATCGTGCGTTCGTTGAACTACCTTCAATCCTTCAATCCATCAAAACCGTATCCGTCATTTCAGCGTTCGTATATCGCTCCATATTACCTGGATTTGCTATCAAAGTATGCGCAAAATCGTCCCTGTCAGGAAGACGGAATGTGTAGTTTTACACGGAAGAGCAACCTTGCAGCTGTCCGAGTTATTAGTCTACTTTTGCACAAATAACTGCCCTTTGCCCCATTACCTGAAAGGTAGGCCAGGGTCACTGAAAACGAGCAAGGAGTAACCCATTTGTTTTCGTGGCTGGTGCGTCCCAATAACAACTTTTGAGTTTCGCACACTAGTGGTTCCTGCGCTGCCTAATCACAAAATCATGTAATATTTAATGCCGCATAAAATTATACCTAACAAAACTTCGAAGCTGCGACACCAAAATGCGGACTAGTTAAGCTATAAACTACGCAATGGCTATAATCGTTCGGTGTCAATTTGAAACAACCTGTATGTATATATATACTGGTCAATATGGAAAGTCTTGAATGGCCAAGTTATTAAAAACAATTAAAAATCGAATAACGATTACCTGTTTCGAGGAAAAAAGTATTTGGCAATTCGAAACAATAACAAGAAATACCTCAAAAATGATTAATTTCAAAATAAAAAGGTATAGATTGTCAAGTTCTACGATTGTTTCCTTTTCAGGAAAATTATCTCTCTCTTTTTCCCTCTGCTTTGATTTACTAGTTATTCAAAGGTCACCCAGAATTAAGGGGACCTCATAGGCTAGTACTAGAATATTCTAGATATGCATTTCATTAGACATGAAAATATTGTCACTCCGGCCACGAAGTGGGCCGGCAGTAACACAGGAATTGGCGCGCGTCAGGCGGTCGCTGCCTATCGAACAATGGTCTGGAAATTCCGTCGTCTTTATGTGCCGTTGCTAGCCAGCTGCCGAGCCTTTTGCCTTCTCAGAAGCATTGCAAGTTGAGAACAATACCCTTTGCTTACAGGGTCTATATAAGAAAAGATGTGAATCAGTGAGAGACAGTGACGAAGTCTTCAATGGACAGTGCCATCCAGTTGAGCGTGAGTTGTAATGTAGTCATCTCTAAAAAGTGTGTGTAAGAGTGAACATAAGTGCTACGTTAATCTGGACGGACTAGCTGTGTTGATTATGGTTATGAACAACAGCGATTTAACTCTAAGCTAAAGTTTTGCTAATTTCTTAAGTAACAAGTTAAGTGTATTTTGCACAAATATGCCCGATTTCACTAACAGATGTTAAGACTTAACACAAGTTTAGCAATAGTTATAACAAACATTGAATTTAACAACAAGTGTTAGCTTAACACAAGTGTTAAATCTCTTGTTAAACTAACAAGCCATACTTCTGTTGTTAAGTCCTTAATAACCGTAAATAGTCAAGATTGCGGGCGTGAACGCAGCTTTTTATGTCGATTCGCTATATTTAAGACCCTGTAAATGTCATTTGTAATAGAGTACGGCTGTGCCGTTTGTTTTTTTTCCGGCATATTTTTGTTGCCCTTCCGGTTCGGGGGCGCTGACGTCTTGTTGGTTTGGGCTTTCCGCCGTTTCTCTCTGGGGGCGCTGCGGTGCCCGAGACTTCTTGGGTGGCTCCTTCGAGCCGGGAGAGCAGTGAGAGTGTGTGCCTGGTTGGTGTCGAGTGGCCGTTTCTTAGGGTGAGTGCTCCAATTCGGGTTCCCCGATTTTTCTCTTAGTTATTTTATAATTGGTCTTTTGGTGAGCCGTGTGTTCTGGTGGGCTCTTTATCCCAGATTCGGGGCCAGAAGTATATAGTTATCTTTATCTGTCTGGTTGGTTTAAGCAAAGTGTAGCAAAGAACAAACGAGAAAATAAATACATGTTAAGGTTCCGATAAAGGCGTATGTTTTCAATTTAATCTCATGACTCTGGGTTGGCCAGCACAATTTGGTAGCAGAGCGTGGTTAATTTGACGCTTGGCCCTCGGCTTGGTTTCCGCGCGTTCGTGTTTGTTGCTTTTGACGTTCTCGGTGCCTACTACTGCATCCTTTGGCAGTGTGGAATGGCGACTTCCCTAGTAAATGTTGACCGCTTGCGTAAAGGTGAGCTGATGTTTGAGTTGTTAATTCGTGGTGGGCAGGTCTCTCCTGCGGCCGACTGGTCGACCATATTAGACGCATTGCGGCTGGTCAAGGACAAACCGTTTATTGCTTCACCTGATAAGGATGATTTAGTTGCCAATTCCCCGCAAGTGTGTTCTGAAGCGCTTTTGGAGTGGGGTGAGGTTATCCAAGATTTGGAGCGTGAGGGGACCCCTTCAAGAGGACAGTAGGTTCGTTTATTGGCGCGCATCCAGCATTATATCAACAGGTTAGATTATCTCATTACCTATTTTCCGCGTTCCGAGGTTTTACCTCGTGTTAAGACACTCAAACAAAATTTTGAGGCGCTCCTCGAGAAATTTAACGCCATGGCTCGTCAAGGGGGAGAAGACGCTAAGCTGTATTTTCCGGAGACCTCGTCTTCCCCGGCTGTGAGTCCCGTAGCTTCTCTTTCGACGCCATTTCGTGCCTTAAAAATCATTCACCCTGTACAACAGTTGGTGGAGGCAGTGGATATGTTCGAGGTGTCGGATGTGCTGTCGGCTTTCACGTTTTTGAAATTCCTAGTAAAGCTTAACAAGGTAGCCATGGTGCACTCGGTTTCTTCCGATTTAACCATGCAGGCAGTTGCGACCAAGGTCAAAGGTGTAGTTTTGAATCTTTTGCTTAGAGCAAGGCAATCAGCTGACCCTTTAAGTACTTTTCATGCTTTGGTTTTGGAATTCTTTATCCCGCGTCGTGAATCGTTAAAATTATTGCAAGACCATTATTTACGACCTCAAGGTCTGGCCGAACAGTTTGTCCAGTATATGGAACGGGTCAGAGACGTGGCCTTGGCCTTACGTCTCCCAGATACGGAGCAGGCGGTTTGTGACGTCATCATTTCGGGTTTGAATCCCGAAGCTCACTCCAGTCTTGTTTTCGCGACACGTCCTAATACGTTCACGGCTTTGGAATCTTTAGTGCCCTTGCTTAATGAGTGTTCTTCTGTAGATCGATCTCGCTTAGGTGAAGTGTTGAATTCACCTCCCCCACCACGAGCGAATCGTGGAGATGGTTTAACGCCCGGCGTCCGACCTGGGTCATCAACTCACGGGCCCCGGGTAAGATGCTACCGTTGTCAGTAGGTAGGACATATGGTTAAGAACTGTAGTTTTCCTCGCCCAACGGGCATGGACCCTTCGAAATCTGGACGTGATAGTCAGTTCCGGCAGCGCCCCATTTGACGCCAGAAGTTGCCTGCCATGAGCGCGAGTTTGGCCCCATCGCGGCGCATTTTGGCTTTACCCCATTCTATTAAACCTCTTGTGCAGGTTGTTGTCGGTAATGTGAGCGTTTTAGCCCTCCTTGATTCCGGTAGCTCATTTTCTCTCATTAATCAAGTATATTTTCGCAATACTTTGGCGCCTTCGTGTCCCAAGGAGGTGAGCTGTCATGTGCAATGTTTGGCAGTTAATGGTCAGTCCTTTAATGTGTCTAGCAAGGTTAGGTGTACTATCCGCTTTCCTAGGTTCACTTGGAAACATGAGTGCTATTTGGTCCCTGACCTACCCTATTCTGTAATCCTGGGGGCCGATTTTATGTCACGCTCCCGTTTGTGTTTAGATTTTGCGAAGAAACAAGCCACTTTCGGGTTCGCGACTGGAAGTAGTGTACCTTTTCAGGAGAAACTATATGACGTTCCACCTCGCCCTCGTCTAGGTAACGTCACGCTATTAGACGAGCGTGAGGCAGATATTTCCTTGTCTCATTTGACTCATCAACAAGCCGCAGTGGTGGAAGGTTTGGTTCAGGAATTTTCCTCCTTGTTTTCCGACCGATTGGGTGTTACTCATCTTATTACCTACGATATTCAGCTGACTGACCCGTCCCCTGTTAAGCTTTCTCCGTACCGTCTGACACCACCCAAAATGGCCATTTTGAAGGCTAAAATCAATGATATGTTGGATAAGGGTATCATTAGACCTTCCACTTCGTCTTATAGTAGCCCGGTTTTCTTAGTTCCTAAGGGTGACAATGATTTCCGTCCTGTCGTGGATTATCGCCAACTCAATAAAAAAATACTTATTGAATCTCTCCCATGCCAGACCTCCATACTGCCGCCCATCATTTTGCTGGTGCACGCGTGTTTACGACTCTGGATTTAAACAGCGCCTATCATCAGATTCCTTTGTCGGATGAATGTAAACACGTGACTGCCTTTTCATCTCCGTGGAGATTGTATGAGTTTAATAGGATTCCCTTTGGAATTGCTACCGGTGCGCAGGTACTTTCCCGTCTCTTGGACAATTTGTTTTCTGACATTAAATTTAAATTTCTCTACCACTATTTAGACGACCTAGTAGTGTACTCTCCTGATTTTGATTCCCATATCTTACATTTACGTGAGGTGTTTGATCGCTTACAGAAGGCTGGCCTCACGGTTAAAAGGTCTAAAGTGAAGTTTGCTACCACAGAGATTTCTTTCTTGGGCCATTGGCTGTCGCCCGCCGGCATTACTATTGATTTAGAACGCACCAAAGCCGTGCGCAATTTTCCACCCCCTAAGAACTTACGTGCATTGGCTCGTTTTGTTGGTATGGTGAATTTCTTTTCCAAGTTTATTCCTTCCTTCGCTGCCCGGGTTGAACCTTTGAATCGCCTTCGACGGAAGGGTATTAAGTACGTCTGGGGTGACGAACAACAGCGTGCGTTCGAAGACCTTAAGTCCGCCATTTCCTCTCCTCCTGTTTTGGTGTTTCCAGATTTCAATAGAACTTTTATTCTCCAGACTGACGCTTCTAGTTATTCCCTGGTGGCGGCTCTTCTCCAGGATTTTCCGGAGGGGCGCCGTCCCATTTGCTATGCTTCGCGAACTCTATCTGAAGCTGAACGCAAGTTTTCTATCTATGAGCTCGAAACCTTGGCAGTTTTGTTTGGTCTCGAGAAGTATAAACCCTACCTGGAACATGTATCTTTCATATTGGAGTGTGATAACCAGGCTCTCACGTGGGCGTTAGGGACACCACGTAAAACCGGTAGGCTCGCCCGTTGGGGCGTGCGGATTGGGGCGTTTAAGTTTACACCGAGGCACATTCGTGGTTCTGATAATGTAGTTTCTGACGCCCTTACACGTATGTTTTCTGAGGAACCACCCCTGTTACCACCTTCGGGGACGGTTTCCGGCTCTAACGCCTGTCTGTCGTTCCCCGAAATGTTTACCAGCATCGCTGAACATCAGCGCAGGCCATCCTGTCCCGCCGTATTGCTTACGTGATGGTGTTCTTATGGCGCGTGCTAATTTTGACGGCAAATTTAAGATCGTTTTGCCCGATAGTATCATTCCCATGGTATTTGCTTACTTTCATCTTTCACCCTTTGGTGGACACCTTGGTGTAAACAAGACTCGCGATAAAATACGTGAGCGCTTTATATGGAAAGGCATGGATCGCGATATTGCGACCCGTGTTAAAGCTTGTAATATTTGTTCCATGGCTAAGCCGGCGCAGCGAACCACGTGGGGTGGTCTCGCGTCTGAAGTGGCATCTAAGCCGATGGAAAAATTATTTGTAGATTTTATAGGTCCATTTCCCCGGTCGATTCAAGGTAATACTTATGCCCTTGTGGTTGTTGACGCCTTTTCTAAGTTCGTGTGGATTTCGGCCGTGCCACGTGCCACGGCTCGTACTGCTACGAAGGTCCTGAATAACATCTTGGCTGCTTTTGGTGCTCCACGTTACGTTGTGTCTGACAATGGCTCGCAGTTCACTTCCAATTGGTTCAAACAATTCTGTTTTCAGTGGGGGGTAAGACATATCACCACCACCCCACATTACCCTAATCCTTCCCAAGCCGAGAGGGTTAATAGAAATTTGAAATCCGCTTTGATTGCTTTCCATCATGAGCACCACAATCAGTGGGATACTAACTTGGGAAAGTTACAGTTTGCCTTTAACTCCGCTCGTCATGAAGCTCACCAGACCACCCCCTTCAGTTTAATGTTTGCTTTTGTACCCAGTTCCCCTTTGGCGAATATGTGGTCCTTAAATGATCTACTTCCTCAGACCTTTTCTCCCGAAACTATTAGACAGAACTGGAGGAGAGCCTTTAATAATCTAAAACGTGCGCATGAGCTCACCAAAAGGCGTTATGAAGAAAATAGAAAACCCTCTCCTTTCGCGGTCGGTCAACTGGTTATGTGCAAATCTTTCCCTATAAGTTCGCGTAAGGATGCTTTTGCTGCTAAATTAGCTCTGCGTTACTCTGGCCCCTATAAGATCATTAACATTTTTAAGGGCGTGTCCGTTACTCTGGAGCACTGTAAAACCCATGAAATGCGTCGGGCTCACATCACTCAGCTAAAACCGTGCCCTGACGCGATGATTTGATGTCTGTTTTGGCTTTACACTGTTTGTTTTGGCATTTCAGTGTCTGTTTACGTTGCCGTGTTTGTTTTGGCTTCTGCGCCCTTGACCTCGGGGCACGGTTGTCTGTGTTGTGTGGCGTTCGCGTGGCACGCTGCCAGGGCATGCACTCACTTTCTCCTTCCTCTCTCTCTCTCTCTTTCTCTCTCTATCTCTCTCTTTCTCTCTCTATCTCTCTCTTTCTATGCCGGCATATCTCTCTCTTTCTCTTTCTTTCTGTGCGTGTGTTTTTCTTATGTGTGAGTGTTATTTAAAAAAGGTTGTTGGGTACCCATGATTGTGTGTTATTTACTGGTTTATATATGTATGGGTGTATGTGTATATATACAATGTGTCCAATTATGTTGATGTGCTCAATATTGTCTAAGGTATTTCTTTCTTTATTGTTAAAATTTGGATAATTGTTTTGCTGAAAATATTTATTACTTGGAAAGTGTTTATTAGTATTGGTCACTTCAATGGTATTTATCCTTATTGTTATTTATTTAAAGATATTTATTACTGTTACTCGTTTGAAAATATTTATTACTTGAAAGGAATTTATTAGTAATGGTCACTTCAATGGTATTTATCCTTATTGTATTTATTTAAAGAGATTTATTGCTGTTACTCGTTTGAAAATATTTATTACTGGTCCTTCAAAGATATTTCTGCCCCTTATGATCTAAAAAAAATATTTTACAAATTTGGCTGGTTAATATTCTTAGGTTACCATTTCTGCTTCTGGTTCCGTTTCTGGCTTTGTTTTATGTTTCAGCCGCCTCATCTTCTACCGTGATCCTTGCCTGTTTTGTCATCCTGGATTTTTCCGCCTCGTGCCAGCACCACCCGGGGGTCCCGGTGTGACAGTGACCTTCACGTGCGCCACGTTTTTTCTCCACCTCGGGAGAGTCGCCACGTGGGAGCTAGCTTCGCTTCTTCTTCTTCGACTTCAAGCCACGTCATCCGTCTTTACTTTGGTCACCCTTCTGTGACCTTCCTGGCTGTTGTAAGGCGTTCAAAGGACTAACCTGCTGCCCTTTGGTAACGTTTTGCCTCTGTTCACTTCTGCTCCTGAAAGACTTGCCGGAAGTGTTCTGCTCTCTACGTCACGACTGTGTGTGCAAAATAGAGACAGGGTTCTCCGTGTTAGTGTGACGTATGGTATGTCTCAGCTGTGAAGGTGGAAAGACTCAACAAGTGTACGCAATACTCATACTCATTGCTACTCAGGGCAGACTTTCTATGATGTTTGGTGCTCGTCCGACTCTCCTTGGGTTTCCTTCTTCGGGCTTCATCACCCCGGGGTCTGGAATGGCTTTCTTCCTTTCCTTGGTTTCTTCCAGCCTTTCCTTTCTTTCCGATTGGCTTCTCCACCCTGTGTTTCCGATGGGGAGGGGGTGTTTGTGCCGTTTGTTTTTTTCCCGGCACATTTTTGTTGCCCTTCCGGTTCGGGGGCGCTGACGTCTTGTTGGTTTGGGCTTTCCGCCGTTTCTCTCTGGGGGCGCTGCGGTGCCCGAGACTTCTTGGGTAGCTCCTTCGAGCCGGGAGAGCAGCGAGAGTGTGTGCCTGGTTGGTGTTGAGTGGGCGTTTCTTAGGGTGAGTGCTCCAATTCGGGTTCCCCGATTTTCTCTTAGTTTTTTTATAATTGGTCTTTTGGTGAGCCGTGTGTTTTGGTGGGCTCTTTCTCCCAGATTCGGGGCCAGAAGTATATAGTTATATTTATCTGTCTGGTTGGTTTAAGCAAAGTGTAGCAAAGAACAAACGAGAAAATAAATACATGGAAATTAATTATTCTTTCACACTGGCCGTGTGTAGGCTAAATTGTGGAAACGTTGAGTCAGACTGAAAAATTCAATGCCATAGCCGGGATTTGAACCACGGATCTTCTGGTTTCCGTCCAGCCGCACTACCATTGTGCTACTATGGCCAACGTGCCGATATGACATTAAATTCTCCAACTGACTCGTATTTTCCCGGTAAACCACTTAGGAGTTCTCATAAACACATGAGACAACTACCTTAATGGCGACTTACTACATGTAAGTACTTTAAGGCCCGGGCTTTATAGTTAACCACTATTAGGTTAATTAATGGAAATTAATTATTCTTTCACACTGGCCGTGTGTAGGCTAAATTGTGGAAACGTTGAGTCAGACTGAAAAATTCAATGCCATAGCCGGGATTTGAACCACGGATCTTCTGGTTTCCGTCCAGCCGCACTACCATTGTGCTACTATGGCCAACGTGCCGATATGACATTAAATTCTCCAACTGACTCGTATTTTCCCGGTAAACCACTTAGGAGTTCTCATAAACACATGAGACAACTACCTTAATGGCGACTTACTACATGTAAGTACTTTAAGGCCCGGGCTTTATAGTTAACCACTATTAGGTTAATTAATGGAAATTAATTATTCTTTCACACTGGCCGTGTGTAGGCTAAATTGTGGAAACGTTGAGTCAGACTGAAAAATTCAATGCCATAGCCGGGATTTGAACCACGGATCTTCTGGTTTCCGTCCAGCCGCACTACCATTGTGCTACTATGGCCAACGTGCCGATATGACATTAAATTCTCCAACCTTAAATACATGTTAAGGTTCCGATAAAGGCGTATGTTTTCAATTTAATCTCATGACTCTGGGTTGGCCAGCACACGGCCTATGAGAAGAAATGACTTTGAGGAGCTACAGATGTATAGACTGTCGAAACAAGTTGTGAAAGTTCCTGCGGAAGTACAAGAGAGGTTGAAACATGCATCGAAAGGAATATGCCAATGTCGCCTTTGCTTCAACTATTAATACCTTTACGATGTTATAATTCACGGATATATGTGGATAATACACTGTCCACCTCCCGTCTTGAAACGTTCAAGTCACTCGTCACTTGTGTCCAGATCTCGTTTTAAATTTACATAATACTGACGAAGTTATTTCGTGCTTATAGTAGTAACACATGTATTTGAATTGATTTCTTTTCCAATCTCCTCCCACGTGACATCTTTCTCTTTTACGTTCACTGCATCCGTCCTCTTATATGCCACGATATCATTACACTTCGCCACCAGTTCAATTAACAATTCTTTCTCCATCGATGAGAAATTTGTCCGGAGGCTTCTCTTATGATTTTGTTCACCCAACATGTTTTCAGCTGTGTGCAGACGAAAATGAAAACAGACTCATCGCAGTACACTCAGACAAAATACGACTCATTCATACACAGCCTTCTATAGCTGTAATACTTACAAATCTCTGGGGGTTAACACGCATTTGTTAACATTTTCAGAAAACAGGTTGGTAAATGTGCAATAAATTTAACAGCTTTTAAGCGCTGTGACAACTGTTACATTACATTTGTTAACGTCGAATTTTACTTCTGTTAATGATATTGGGCACTAATGTTTTACTTTGATACACATTTTAAACTAATGGTACTTTAATTAAAATTGTTAGAAGTATTTTTGAAAATAGCAAACAACTCCTAATGCGTAGTTTGAGGTGGTAGGAGTATTTTGAAAATCTTCATTTGGCAAGCTTAGAAGTTCAGGAAGCTAAATGCCAAAATTGTAATTAACCGGCTGAATTGCGGACACACACACATGGGCACGGATCTTTATCTAAATATGATTCTTTACATTTAGAGTGACATCGAAAGCTGCATTTTAGTGAAATCTCGTATTCAAATGTGTTGGTGGATTTCGGTACCACCCTCTCTCTATTATGAACGCGGCAGAAAAAGAGAGAGAGAGAGAGAGAGAGAGAGAGAGAGAGAGAGAGAGAGAGAGAGAGAGAGAGAGAGAGAGAGAGAGAGAGAGAGAGAGAGAGAGAGAGAGAGAGAGAGAGAGAGAGAGAGAGAGAGAGAGAGAGAGAGAGAGAGAGAGAGAGAGTGAGTAAACACGCTTGGTTACATCGTTGCTTTCCTCTTGTTCGTACTTTCAGTATATTAAACCAAAATAACAAGACTCTCATTCTGAATTAGCGGTTGGAGTGATCACTTCAAAATTCCAAAGTTCCTTCGATTCAAAGTGAGTACTTTGGAATTACCATCAACTCGTTAGACGAACTATTACCTTATTTTTGTAGACAGAGTTCACGGTATGGCTAGAATAGTTTAAAGCAACTTTATACATGAAATCAAGAGAGGAAGAGAGGGAAGGAGAGAGAGTAAAATATTTTTTGGAGCATAAAGGTTACATTGAGATTACATTATCAGCTTCTTCTCCAACATGAATAAAAAAGATGGTTATTTAATATACATTTAAATCAGTACTCTATTAGAAATTGGTCTTCGGTATGTTCTAAGCTTTTTGTTATATACTGCTGTGTTTTCAGATTTTTTTATTCTGACTTTCGAATAACCAGAAATGCTAATGTCAATGACGTGAATAATCAGTTCTGTTTTTGTAACTGATGCGAACAGAAGAGCAATCATAATGTAAATCAAATACTATATTAATTTAGACTTTTCTAAGACGGGTACTGAATTTCTGATACTATGTCTGTGCCACTAGTGTGCGACTATAGGATCATGTATCTAGATACCGGAGTTTCTATACTAGAAGTACAAATATAGTTGTGTTTCAGTACTTGTTACAAAGGTACGCGACGTAGCAGAATGTAAATGTAGCATTCTTGATGTACGAGTGTTTAGTATCCTGGTAGTATTTACTTATTGCAGCACAAAATGGTCGGTCCACTTAAGTGAATAGAAACGGGCAGTTGTATGGCTTTCCGTTTATGTTGAAGGAAATTGCAACAGAACAACTGGTTTGGTCCAAGTATCTACTTAGCGAAGCAGGCTCCTCACTTTCACCATGAGTGCTGTTTCACAAAGGATGCAGTACAACAACAAATTCTTTCAAGTCGTTTTACTCTCACTGTGCCATCTCGACGTCTGCCTCACCAATGGATATCCATTGGATTATTATCTAACACCTATATGGGCATAGTTTCGAATCATCACGTCTGCAAGTACGTCAATTTTCCTATAGTTCGTTATGAGTACTAGGCATTAATTAGTCCTAAATGTTTATACAAACACATACGGTGATAGTGAAGTGGAACATTTAACTCTCATAGACAATTTTGTACTCTTATTACTTCATAAGTTATAATAACTTATAATGTACTAGAAAAGTAGTAAAGATACTATCTCTTCATGTTTCTTATCGATTGCGCAGGAAGAGATTTTTTAAAACTCCTAAAATTGCATTTGCTACCTTTTAATTTACCCTAACAGAACACCTGGGTGCGGGTTAATATAATAACCATCCTACACGTCTCAGTATTTGTTCGTCGTGTTTCCGAAAGGCATTGCTTTTCGAGTACGTCCCACTAAGTTATTCGCCAAAACACGTGCATGCAACACAATGGACCCTTTTCGCTTCAAAGATGTTGCATATGTCTTAGAAAAGCGGATTCCTGTAAGCAGTTGTTTAACCTGATATACCGAGTGGGATGGCTCAGGCGGTTTCATCTGTGGCCCGCATTCGGGAGACCTGAGTTCGATCCCCATGGCCGACCTATCTGACCCATGGGTTCTTCCGGGAGATTTCCGAGTCGCCAGGCTAATGCTGGGTAGGTTCGTTACATCCCCCGAATTTCTCGTACCTCTATTTCATCGCCATTATCATTTCACATCATCTCTCATCTGGTAGTCTCTGGGCAGAAGTGTCGGCGGGTGTCTCGGCGGTGCATTGCGGGATGATATGCTCTGAGGTACGCTACTTCCTCCTCCGGTAGGTTAGCTGCCAGTCTCTGCCCCTGTGCTGGGACCATTTCTGGACCGCCATCCAGGGATCTTTGGGGCTCGGCTGCTGGGCTCGTTGCCGTCCCGCAGTAGGGGAGCGTGTCCGTAGTCCTGGCCTATCGAGGAAAGCCCTATCTA